>JBBMOC010000198.1:144333-175263 GCA_037975185.1 Centropyge bicolor | reverse complement strand
GTGACGTCACCCATAGGTTTCTGAAGAGCAAAAATGAAGCAAATCGTAGTGCGTAGCCATCTTGGTAGCCTACCTCCGGTTACTCCAAATATGGACAAAGAGGTGGAGCGAGGGCGGAGCTGAGGCGGGTCGAATGAACGCTATTGGCTGAAAAAAGCCGCTTTAATCGAAACAATCAAACTAGCTACGGCTAACCAGCTAGGTTAAATGCTAAATATCGATGCTAGCCGGCTAACCCCACGACCATCTCTTTCCCAAACTCAGTGACTAGAATTAGCCGGGGTGACGCCCTTTAGACCGTCAGTGGCTAGTTGTCAATCAAAGTGGCGCCACTTAGATGAAAAGACCTGTGGAGGTCGAGTCTCTCCAATGACAGCCATGATGGAAATTATTTATTTCTCCTCGTGTGGCTCTTAGTGCAAACTCACATCGTGACCGCTGGGTTTGTTTACACTGGAGCTCTGGTGTCAGCTGATTTCAGTTCAGTTGCCGTTTCCAGCACCGAGATAAAATCAGTCTGAGGTGTTTAAGGATTCTCATCGTTTGAACTTTGACCTTCGCTGCCCATCATTCTCATGAAGCTGCTGTATCAGATCAGTGTTTGCTGAGTGTGAGTCGAACGCCCAGGAACAGTAAGCAAGCTCGTGCCGTGCACCTCGAGTGGTTTTTATTTGACGATGCAGTCGATCAGGTTTCAGTGCAGAGACACATCTCAGCCGAGGATTATCTCACTTTTATGAGCTTCTCTCTCCCCTGGCTCTCCCTGCAGACTTCACAGTCCTCGTCCCCCCCCCCGCGTCTGCTCATCCAATATTTCACCTAAATTTAGCAGTTTTCCCGTGTTTCTCTGCTGATTGCAGCATAAACACTGCAGGTTTTTAAGGCTGTTTGTTCACGCAGGATTCCAGGGTTAAAGAAGCAACGCAGACAAATGAGCTCAGTGTGCTGCGTTCACTCACTTCTTCAATATAAGCTCCTTTCTGATTTGCACCACTAAACAAGATGAAGAGTCTGCAGTCGTGCTCGCGCAGCTCTGCGGGACTGGACCGATGCACGGCTACACGTCGAGCCCGACTCACACATCAACAAACCGACATTTGCACTGATTATTCTCACATGCTTAGTTCATCATCATTTCGTCATTCTAAAGGTCCTTACACACCCGGAGCGTTTTTTTTGTGCGATTAATTTGGACATCAATTTCGCTTTTCGAACTTGTATCTTGTCAATACAAGCGTTCACATCAGCGACGTTTTCTCGTCCAGCGATATTTTTTCGCATCAAGGTCGATTTTTCCGAAGTTTCGCATCCTGTGTGTCCGCTTCTGACCAATCAGATTGCATGTTGTTGAGCCGTCACATTCACTGGTGTATCCAACATGGCCGACCAGCTGATTGTTTACATGTCGGAGAACAGAGTGCTTTTTGATAAAAAACATAAAAATTACAAGGATAACGACCTGAAGGACAACTTGTGGAGTCATAGCGTCCGATCTCGCATATGACGATGGTGTGTGTGATTAAACAGTTTGTTAAACGTCTTTGTTTTAACTTTCATCTATGCTAAGTAACTTTAGCTTGTAAGCTAACCTGTTCAGATAAGACATACTATTTGTGTTTTCACTGTCTCAAACTCAGTCGCGTTGCTGTCACACAACAATTAGCACCAATTTGCCATCACATGAGGTTGAAGTAGACTCTATTTTCGTCCTCTTGCTTCCGACGCGTTTTTTTTCCCCCTCGGGGGTCAAAATTCGCCTCTGAATATTTTGCAATTTCACGTCGTATATTTGCGTCGATCCCGGTGTTTAAGGACCTTAACATGGGTAATAATCTCCAGGCAAAAAGAAGGGGATCTAGTTTTGCAGATGTTGAACTACATGTACTGATGAGACACAAGTTTAGTGTATTAGTATTCCAGACAGTTCATACAAAACCACAAACCTGAATGTGACACTAGAAAAAAGTCCGAACGAAATTTCGTGGCATCGTGATATTTAGCAAACCCGGTCGTTAATCAGTGCATGTTGCAGGAAACTGTTGTCACGTGTGTTCTCTAGTCTTTGTTTCAGTAATTCTCATTGAAACGCTGTGGATTTGTTCTCAGTCTTTCACAGGTATTACCACGCCCCGACGCTGGACAACAGCAGCATGGAGGACTTCCCTCAGGGCAGAGAGCTGCTGGGGGCCAACAGGAGCGAGGTGGCGGCCGGCCTGGCCCTCCCCGAGTCCTTCATCCAGTGCACCCGAGAGCGTCCCGTCCTCTGCCTCCTGCTGATGCTCGGGACATTATGGATGGGCTACACCCTGTACCAGTTCAAACGGAGGTACGTGCGGCGCCGCAGCGCTGCAGCAATCTTCAGATAAATCACTGGAGAAGTTTAAATTGTGTTTGGGTGGGAGCGCTGCCGGCGAGGACCAATACTGCTGAGCTGGCCCCTCGACTCCCAAGACTGTCGGGAGTGACGGAGCTGGCGGGAACTTTCCAGAACGGCCTCGCGCAAAAGCAAAAGCTCCCATTTCTGTGGAAGCTTCGGTTCCAGTCTGTGATTTAATAAGCATTAATATTCTACTTCTGATTGCTCCCAGTAATCAAATCAACCTCAAAGCTGGATTCAATTGTGTAAGCAAAAGGCGGACCGAGGTACTTAAGCAGTGTCAGGATTGCAGCCATTGTCCTTGTCTTGTCCACAGTAATTGTATTCCTCTATTATTTGTCTCTCTCTCTCTCTCTCTCTCGCTCTCTCTCTCTCAGTCCGTTCCTGCATGCCAAAGTGAGGGAGGTGCTGTCGGACTGCGCCCTGCCCATCTCAGTGCTGCTGTTCTCCTTCATCGGCTCCTACCTTTTCAGTGACATTGAGCGTCAGTATCATTTGTTGCTTCGCCAGATACGAGAGAGCAGGCTGTTTAAAAACTATACGGTCTAATCATAGTTTGTGTCAATCGGCCTGAAACAAACCGCAGTGGTTTTTTCTGCTTTCACCATAGATGTAATTACACCGTTGTGAAAGTCTCTTGATTGTGACCTAAAAATCAAGAGAGTTTAGTGAAATTAAATACTTCAACATCCCAGAATAACAGCAGCAGAAATTGTCCTTGTTGAAACGTGGTCATGATTAAATACTTCATAGACGATTCATAGATGATTCCAGCCAGAGTTGCAGGACGGTTATTGGTAAACTTGATTAGGCTTTTATTTTGAAATTTCACATGTGTATATGCTGTTTATCATCCATATTTTGTTGTAGATATTTTGTCATAATATGGTGCAGTAGTGTTAAACACACACTCATTAACATGAAATAATAAAAAGTAGCCATTTTATTTATCTTTTTATTTATTTTATTTATTTATTATTATTTAATTTATTTATCAGTGACCGTGACCTTGATCCTCCATAGAGACGTAAACTGGAGGGAGATTCTTTGAATTATACCCTCAATATTTTTAACTAAGTCTTTTGAATAATGATTGTTGCCATCAGCTTTAGTTAATTGAACTTTTTCTTGTCTTTGGTGTCGTGGATCTTTGTAAACTCTGATTCTCAGCTGCTGTTGATATGAAGATGTCCGTCAGAATCAGAGAGAATTAATGATTGTTTGTTGGTTCCAAATTTGACCAAAATTGACTCAGACACTTCTCTGGAAAACGGTGATGCCACTTTTTTATGTCTACGCTCAAAGAACCAGACATTTTCTAACGCTGCAGCTGATATTGTGCAGTGATGAGCAGAGCTTCACGCCTGTCTGAACACTGAAAATACTACAGTTATCAGCGAGCATCATGGTCGGTGCCGGAAAACGTTCAGCTCGTTAATTTCAGGAAGCCCAGAATATCTCCGCCCACATGGAAACTCCGCAGCACGGGCACGGGCATACATGTTTCCTCACAGCTTTTTAATGAATGACGAAGTGATTAACAGTGTTTCTGTGCTGCTAACGAGGGCAAACGGAGGAAAAAATAGCTCCATAATTCGAATAGTTTGATTCTAACCGCAGCGTTCGTTTGCTGAGGAAACAACATGCATTGAAAGTAGTTGGTTAATGTGCTCGTCAGCTGTGACTTTGCTCGACCGTTTGAGGACGTTTACACTTGAGTGTTTCGACTCTTGATCCAAAGCTGCCGAAGGGCTCGAACTTGCAGCCTGTTTACTTCCAGGACAGGCTGTCTCACCGCGAGGACGCCCCCATTCGCCGCCTTTATTGTCTATTTATGTTCCTTAATCAAGACACAGGCCAGAACACATTCTCCGTTTTTTTTTTCATCCTCTATTGTTTCGCATCATTTTGAATCTCCATTCACGGTTGCCAAGGCAGCAGCTGTTCTGCAGAGGTCGACACAGAAACGCAGAGACGAGCGCCAAACCCTCAAGTGAATTTTAAATTTAAGTGCCGGGCCAATTTTCTGTTCCTTTACCTCCCGAGACAATAAGTCATAAGATAATAGGCCCATTATTGTATTGTCATTTTTCCCTAAATTTAACCAACTGCACTTAATTCCGCAGCATTTGAGGGGATACAGGCCGAAATGAGACGTTCAGGTACTTGAAATAAAAAATGCAGCTGCTCTCACAGAGCGACTGCTGGTGCGAAAACGTGACTCATCACAACGGCTTGAGAGACAGTTGTGTTTGTGAAGACGGAATCTTACGAGCAGTGATCAGGCATTTTAGGCAAAATAAGCTGATGTGTAACTAAAGCTATTCTAAAGATGTA
This sequence comes from Centropyge bicolor, assembly GCA_037975185.1. Classification (NCBI taxonomy): domain Eukaryota; kingdom Metazoa; phylum Chordata; class Actinopteri; family Pomacanthidae; genus Centropyge; species Centropyge bicolor. Next base: position 170,549 of record JBBMOC010000198.1, on the reverse strand, counting down.
AACAAGCAGGTCATGTGAGCGGTTATCTAACAAAGAAGAACACGCTCATGAGAGTAAAAGAAAAAAAAAGACTATTTCATTATCAATTCATTTTTAGATTCTTCTCTTGATTGATCAATGGACATAAAATGTGAGAAAATAGATCATAATCCAATAATAATCCAGAGTCCAAAGATAAAAAAAAAAACCACTATCTCAATAAGACAAATTCTCATATTTAAGAGGAAGAAGTTGAAGTTTGGTCTTTTATTTTGAAACATGACTAAAATGATAAAAGGATTACAGAAATAGTCGCCGTGTGTTTTCTGTTAATCAGATCATTGATTCCTTCTTCCTTCTCTGAACAGTTCCAGTCTTTAAAGTTCACGACCGGCCCGTCTTCAACGTGGCTCCGTTCGAGCGCCTGTCAGCCATGAACGTCGTCAGCGCCATGGGCCTCGGCTTCCTGCTCGCCCTCCTCATCTTCATCGACCAGAACATCGTTGTCTCGTTGACCAACGCTCCAGAGAACAGGTGAGTTTTATATAAAATAATATTAGTGAGGGTGGAACCTGGGGGACTCTTTCTCTGACCAATCAGGATCCACTGACGTCACTTTGGGATCCTCTGAAACCAGATATTTGCCGGTCCGTTGGGGAGGGGAGATTAACCGAGCCAGAAACTTGACATCTGAGTCAAGCCGTCACAGGAGCTCTGGAGAAGCCTCCGAGCCGAAACGCCACGTCGAGCTTTCACCCCCTTCTTCCAAATTTGCATCGAGCCGTCAGAAAATCTGTAACGATGGAAATTCAACTCTTATCATCTGCTGTTGTTGGGCAGAAATTAATTGGATCTAGATGTAACTGGAATGCAAAACAACAGCTGCTCTAACATAAAGAAGAGTTTTTATATTGTTTTATAAATTAAAGCGTCGGGATCTTATTTACTTTACACATAAAAATCTAAATTTAATAAAACATAATTCATAGACTTCTGTATATAAAGAGGCTGGTGAGCACAGTTTTGTTCATTATTTGCCTCATGTTTTACTGACAGAAGGACAGAAGAAGAAAAAGTTGTGGCTATTTCTGTTCCTGCTTTTTCTCTTTTGATCCTTTTATCTCGAGCGTTTCTTTTCTGGCTTGACATCTTTTTTTGTCTGGAAATAATTTATTGAACCGTTTGGACTTTGTTTCTCTCACCTGCCTTGTTCTTTTATGGCATCTCGTCTTTGTTCCCTGACGTGATTTATTTATTTAAAATATCTCTCATCATTAAGCAAGTAAACACTAAACAATCTTTTAACTTCATTATTTCTCGTGCGTTTTAGCTGAAGGGGGAAAAAAACTTGATAACTAGTGAATCTTATGCATGTAAATTTTAGTGTTGGTTTCAATGTCATGTTCAAGGGCACGTCGTATATCTGATGTGTCGATATATAAAAAATTAATGGTTTTTAGGATGAACCTCCTCCTAAACGACACACACACACACACACACACACACACACACACACACACACACACACCGGCCTCCCACGGCAGTGATCCCTCACTAACGTGGAGCGAACATGTTGCGTGGCCTGAGAAAGGTCGCCGTCATCCTTCTCCTGTAAAGCCACTGTAATGTCACTGGGCTCGGCTTCATGATGTCATCGCCGGTGACTTATCGATTCGTGCGTCGCCTCGTGTGAAAGCGTGGACGTGGATTTTCTCGTGTTGCATGAGAAGAATAAGTGAAACGTACGAGCCGGTTCTTTCAGGTCGTGTTGAAGGGCACGGCTAACCTTAGGAGAACCATGCCCTTTGTGTGTGTGTGTGTGTGTGTGTGTGTGTGAGTCTGTCACATGTGCTCACTTCTAAATATTACAGTATGCAAATTTTTCTTTTTACATCTCTATCTGTGTGTGTGTTCCTCTGTCCTCAGTGTGTGTGTGTGTGTGTGTGTGTGTGTGTGTGTGTGTGTGTGTGTCCCCGCCTGTCGCCGTGCTGCAGGATGTTGTCTCGCTCTAACCGTTGTGTCGCTCCTCAGGCTGCTGAAGGGCACGGCGTATCACTGGGACCTGATGCTCTCCGGGCTCATTAACATACTGATGTCGGTGCTGGGGTTGCCCTGGATGCACGCCGCCTTCCCCCACTCCACCCTCCATGTGCGCCAGCTGGCTTTCGTGGAGCAGCGCGTGGAGGGGGGGCACCTCTACGAGACGTGAGTTACCCGCCCTCTCGTCGCCGCCGCTAATCAGGCGCTCAATTAAAGGTCGTCTTCAGAGCATGTGGTGACTGTAATTTAGTGCTGCGGGCTACTGTATCCTGCTCGTCTCTGATTGCATGATTACTGTGTAACTAACCATTTTCTCTCCGGGTGGAAGAGGTGAGGGAGTTTTTGAGAGATGAGAGGATTGAGTTCATCATCCGGGCACAGAGATATTGTAGTTAGCATATATTCAGGATGTGCTAAGTAGTTATAAATGGGTCATAGGGGACAATCCTATATCTAATCACAGACATAGGCTCAAATTACAGATATTGGTTGTAGAGAAATGTGCAAATCAGATTCAAAGTACGTGCATGTCTGGGAATGAATGTTCCAGGTTTCCACGTCTGAACATTTCTGATGAAGTGCTTCTTGAACACCTCCTCCAATGAAAATCAAGTTCTTGACCTTGTTAACATGGGATGTTTTTTTAAATGCTACAACACGTGTCAGGCAAGAAATAAAGAGTCAACAACACATCCGAGTGTTTCAGCTTCAGAACCACACTGAACCAAAGACAGACACATGGATTCAGACAGGCAGAGTTTCATACGTCGATTTACCTGAGAACAATCCATCAGCTCGCAAGGTGGAGCTTTTCATGTCCTGATACCAGAGTCAAACTGAAGACTCATGTTATTATTGTTGTGTTTTAAACAATGTAGAGAGTGAAACATAAAATAACTTTCCATTCTTTGCATCGACTTGTAGGTGACCGTGTACAGCTCTCCTTCTTGTTTGGAATCAGTTTCCGGTTTGAACATGTACGATTGAATTACTCCTGTATTACTGTGACCGGTCGGGTCCGACTCTGCGTTGTGTTGAGTGACAGGCTCAGACGCCTATGTCTTTGGAGGTGGTCTCCATTTATTTCTGACAAAACAGCATAAATACAATACTCCTCCAGTCAGTGACCTCCACAAACTTGCCCCTAAACAAATTAAAATACAGACATAAGGAAGCTACACTTAACAACAAGCTAACTTGAAAATTAAAAATACTAGTAGCAGAGGCTAAACCACATACCTCTCCCATGGAGATAAGAAACAAAAGGGGAGAGGCAAGGGCGCGAAAATGCTACTTATACTTTGAAGTGTTACATTTAACATAAACGTAGGGGCACAAAATAAAATCAATGTTCCACATAACTTGGAGGACCAACCTGTCACGCATTAACTAAAATAAATAGAAATAATATAAACTCAAAGTTACACAGATTTTGTGTAATTATAACACATATATACATATTTACACAAGCAAATAACTACTGTACAATAGACCCTGTTACATTACCACCTGCCATTGTGTGTAGTTAGAGGTTTGTGTGTTTGATGAGGCAAAGGTGAGCGGGTACGCTTGATCTGCAGGTGAGCAGCAGAGAGGTGGGTGGAGACAGAGGCGGGGCTGTTTGCATAATCATAGATCTGTTCATACTAACTGAGGGAAAAGGTGAAGACTTACATCAAAGCCATTTCGAGGCATGAAGGCATTTTTTTCGTGATATAAATGTCATAATATGTAAGTTCAAAGGTCAAATATTTAGGAGCCAAAAGTCAGAAGTATTGTCTCTTTTAGTTTTAAGCCTTGAAAAAGAAGCTTTTCATTCAGCTTAGATGACACTGTCCATCACAACACTCCACCTGTCTCAAAGGGAGGAGGCCATTTTAGACCTCCACAGACACACACACAGTGAACATGCTGGTGGTCACATGATGCTGAAACAGGCATTAAAGTCGACCATAGCTCATTATAGATGTGTCCATGGGAACCCTCCGATCACATCAGAACAAGTGGCCGAAGTTTTTCAGTGTGTGATCAAAGTCAGTTCCAGCTTTTCTTCATTCGATATTTAAGTTAAAGAAGAAGCGAGGCCAATTGATGATGTGCATTAAACGCTGTTTGTACGGGAATCAGGATGGAACATTATTTAGTTCACCAGAATCCGAGAGCAGAAAAAATCTGCACTTTCTGTCCTTCAAAAAAATTGAGAATCCTTCAAATGCAAAATGTGCAGAAACACTGATAAGAAAATCCTGGACAAAATGTTGTCTGTTGCATTGTGGGAAACAATTGTGTTCTTTCCAGTAACCATTCAGTTGTGTGTGTTATTGTGTGTGTGTGTGTGTGTGTGTCTCCTCAGCATCGTCCAGGTGAAGGAGACCCGGCTGACGTCCCTGACTGCCAACATCTTCATCGGCGTGTCGGTGCTGCTGCTGCCCCTCCCGCTGCAGTGGATCCCCAAGCCCGTCCTGTACGGCCTCTTCCTCTACATCGCCCTCACCTCCATCGACGGAAACCAGATGTGCGACCGCATGGCCCTCCTCCTCAAGGAGCAGGTGAGGGAGCCTCTGTGTGTGTGTGTGTGTGTGTGTGTGTGTGTGTGTGTGTGTGTGTGTGTGTGTGACCATATGTCGACGGCAGGGCTCTGCAGATCAAACGCTTGACTGGCTGCCCGGTGCTGGAGGACCAGACCTGAGTCAAACATTATTTGCAAATCTAATTTTTTTTGTTTGTTTTAATCTCCCCGGAGCCCCAGGTGGGCGGGGTTTAGTGAATTAAGACACATCAGCCAGTAAATTAACATCATTATTATTATGTAGTGTTGGGTATCAGCCACATGAAAATGTTTCCTAACACCCTTTTTTTTATTCCTCCTCCTCCTGCTGAATCAATTCACATCAAATATTTGCTTTTCCCCAAAAATATAAATCTACAAGAATCTTTTCTTGTCTCTTCTCCTGTGTGTCCGATTTAACCTTCCTTCTGGAAGCAAGACATTTTCCTCTGAACTGTACTTGGTAACGCCACACACTAGCGCCTCCAAATGGCAAAGAGAGGTAACTGCTCAAAAAAATCTAATTCTCTCCTCCTCTCCTCTCCTCTCTATTTTACTTATTGTTCACTTGGATGTTTGAGCTTCACTGTGCAGACTGATGCATGTGCAGAGTGGTTTTTAAACATTTTTGTTATTAATCAAACATCATATTTTTATATGTCTTAAAGTCTGGAGAGGATGTTTAACTTCAGAAATCCTCTAATTTACTGTCAGCTAATCGCGAACGGTGCAGTCAGACTTTCTGTGGTTCTACTTAACTAATGATCCACAGCAAAAGGATCAGAACAATTTAATATTAGCGCATCAGTTTTTTGTATTTCACTGATATTTACCTTGTTTTAAATCTTAATCTAATTATTACAATGTCAAACATGGAGGTCAAGGTCAATCAAAGGAAGTTGTTGTCAAATGTCAATGTATTATGTTTATTTATGGAAAAGAGTAATTTTGTATCAGACATTTATACAGTTTTTTTTTAATCTCTCAATATCACAATATTGAACATGAAAGTATCTCTTAAAAAATGCAGAAATCACAGCTGAAGTGAGTCACAGTTACAGTTTTTGCCTCAACAAGAAGCTTTAATTTTTTTTGACACATGAAGTTTGTTTGATAGACAGATTTCCAGGTTGACTGTGGAGAGATTTTGAGATTTGTTTTTGTGTTTTCCACATAAGTAATTTCAGCTACATGTATTACTTAAGATTGTGACAGAGGTTTCTGGTCATTTTTGATTGATCAGCTCTTTTGTTGTAAAGGTTCATCTCTGACTCCAGATCAGTTTGGGGACATGAGTTTTTGCTGCAGCTCTGTTTTGTAAAGACGGTTTTGTTCTTATATGAACATCGTGTCGAGCGCAGGTTTAAAATCTCCTGTCCTCACACATCCACACCGGAGACCCTTTATTCTATAAATACACCTCTGCACATCATAAGGAAACATCCGGTGGAGGCTCAGTGTTATTTATGATGTGAAACCTGCAGTGCTCCTCTCAGAGGCGTGTGGGCCGTCCGCTTCCCTGAGTCATTTCTTAAAGACGGCGGGAGACCTGAGGACAGCGAGGAAAAGAACCTGAGGGTAGATTGTATTTTAATCTGTCCTGATCCTCTCACCTCCCGCAGACGTCTTACCCGCCTACCCACTACATCCGCAAAGTGCCCCAGAGAAAGATCCACTACTTCACCTTCCTGCAGATGATGCAGCTGCTGGTGCTGTGTACGTTTGGCATGTACCCGGTCCCGTACATGAAGATGATCTTCCCTCTGCTCATGATCCTGCTAATTCCAATCAGGTACGACTGCACCAGTTTTGTCTCAGAAACATGATTTTCTCGAGTGCTTTAAACCGGGATGACGTTCAGCCTCGCGCAGGTAACGAGCGCCGCCGTGTCTGACCTGAATCTGCCTGGGGATGAGAAGGGGTTTCAGCCACAGTGAAATCTGTGGACACGCTGTTGTCAAACCACACGTCTCTCTGAAGCAGAGGTCTGACTACACGGCACCTTGCTGGGGAATAAAGTGACAATTCTGGTGTTATTTTTTCTTCTGTACTGAGTGTTAACATGGGGCAGCTCAGTCAGATCCAGATGTTTGGTGCTGCAGCTCATGAGTCTTGAGTCGAGGCTGCAGTCACAGCAGATGGGCGCGGTGCATTATACATATGATCTTTGTAAATTCACAGAATAATTCAAACGCACCCTGCCGCATCAAACTAGTGGAATATTTTCAAAAAAACATGGTGTACACTCACAAACTGTTAAACTTTAAACGAGTAAACTTTATTTATCCAGCCCTTCTCAAAGTTTTAGTATTTTCTTGTTTTGGGGAAGATTTAATTTGATTTCATGTCCGTGACTCATGTTTGAGAGTTTGTTTTCCAGAGCGTCATCCTCTCAGTAGAATCTCAGTATTAGAGCTTCCTTCCATTCATCTGGTTGCAAAACTGCTGCCCACACACTTCCAATACAAACCGTATTCAAAGGCCGTATCCTGCAGCGTAAACGCCTGGTTCAAAACTTGAATTGCAAAAACTTAGGGTATGATTTGTTTTTCCAGTGGTGACGTCACACTAATCAAATCAACTTGTTTAACGATGACGAGGTCACAAAGTCGTTCAGGGACGATTTTAACTACAAAGACCAGACAACTATTATTCTCCATGATAGCCCCTCTTTAACTTTTGCTAAGCATTTTTTAGCATTTAAACCAGCACTCAATGATTTTTTTGTAGCAGTGACGAGTTGTTATGGCAAATATCTGACTTCACCAGATAATGACTAACTTTGTCTTCCTGTTTTAGTGCTCGACAGGTAGTGTATGGTGGAGATATCTTATGTGTTCTATATATATATTTATTATATATGTATTTTTTTTAGCACAAAAACTTTGCATCTTAAAACAGCACTAATCAAAACATGAACCAAACCAGTCAAGCTGTGAGACATGAAACCAAAACAATTAGCCGAAAGACGTTAAAATGCTCCTCTCAGACAGACGTCAGCGACAGTTTGGACTCATGTCTTTCTTGTGTTTCCTCAATAGCTGCAACTTTACTGCATGAAAAAGAAAAGTCATTTAACTTTTTAAGAGCAGAATGTCCTTCTCCAGTCGATGCAGCATTTATCCATCTGCTCTGTAGGACCATTATACTCACTCACGTACTTGTACATCAGCCACCACTGTATCGCTGATTTGCTCTTGTTCACTGAGAAGGAAGTGATAAATCAAGTCTGATAAGATCTGACATTTTGATGGTGTAGTGTTTTTTTTTTCCTTTCCTTCTCATCGCTGTTCTAACAAGTCGACTAACATCTGACATCCATTCTGTCTCCTCTGTGCTCAGGAACAACGTGCTTCCTCATATCATTGAGGCCAAATACTTGGACATAATGGATGCCCAACACATGTAGCTACGAATGGGGACGAGTTCTGGATCCGCGAAAGGGACGTCTCGAATTTCAAAAAAAAAAAGAAAAAAAAAGAAATGAGGATTAAAAAAAACCCAACAACTTATTTTTCAATGCAAAACTGTACGGAAGCAAAAAAATGAAAAAAAAAAAAAGGAAGGAGGAAACACCGACTGTTTTGATTTTTGTATCCGATAAGAACATTCTCACAGGTGAAGAAGCACTGGAAATGAGGGAAGCGGCGCGAGGAGGAGAGATGAGAGCCAAACGTGGACAGACAGCGTCTCTCTGGGGGAACGTTCTACCGAGAACCTGGAACCGCCCAGAACTTTCACCTCCGTTTGACCCGTCAGATCGTTCAGTGCCATAGACCTCCGTGTCCTCCTTTTGCATTCGTTGTATTCATCTGTGTGTAACTGTGGGCAAGTACTTCAAGTACTCACTAATACTGTGTAAGGAGTACTTCGAAAGGTGTAATGCACAATGTAAGTATGAACAATATCTTTCCTCGACACTTTGCACTCACATTGTGTTTTTACGCTGTCGTTCGGCCCAATTTTACGCACTTACACTGTGTTGACAAGTACTTCAATACTTTTCCATTGACCAATAAGAACGCTGCATTTAGGTAAAACCTTTTGTATCGCCGTCATCGTGCAGTTACCACCTTTACATTCCTGCACCTTCTAGCTGTGATCGCCCCCTGTTTTCTATGAAGGACGCTCGTGCTCGTACATATTTAGTTTCTCAGTCATTCCAACAAATGTCAGTGTTCATTAAAGGGAAAAGGGAGTGTGTGAGTGTGTGTGTGTTGGTGTGTCTGTGTGTGTGTGTGTGCGGACACATTACCAGTCATCCAGCTTCCTGTCGGCGCTTTAGAGAACCTCGTTTTTAAGGTGGAATTTAGCCGAATGAAAACCTACATTCCACAGATCTGTGTTATATGTGATTATTTAGAACGACAGCACAAACCAAAACATATAGTGATATCAAATTATGAATATATTAGAATATATTATGGCAATATACAAAAAAAAGTATTTTAGGTTGAATTCAAATAGAATATTTATTTATCATGATGAGTTTATGGGTATAAAATGATAAATCTGTGTGTTTACCCCCCGAACTTGAAAGTAAATCTCTGTTTGCTCCTTTACATTCCACACGTACTGATTCTTGTATTTTCGAGTGTGTTGTCTTACATCTGGCGTTCGCCGCTGTGTTTACATATCAAAGACCCTCCAAGCTCCACGTCCAGGTCCAACACAGTTCTGGTGCATTGCTCGTAAAGATGAAAGTCAGGTGGAGGTGAAAAATACGATATAGAAAAAAAGCATTTGCGGGCTTTGGATTCAACAAAATGCATCCCTTTTTCCTTTTCTTCTCGTGAACAAGTGTTCAAAGATGAGTTTTAGAATAATCTGGTCTTGTTTTCTATTTAGATGTTATGATTAGATCAATGCTTGCAAACGTTGTCATGTAATAATCCAGACGTCTGGAAAGATTATCTTGTTATCTACAACACAAAAAGAAAAAAAAAAAAAAAGAAAATTTCTAGGAACTGGTTTGCGTAAAGCATGACTCATCTGGGTTTTTGATACAATGTGATGCCAACGGTCATGTAACCTACACAAGAAAAAAAAAAACGCGTAGCAAGTCAAACAGTAACTTCTCAATAAACCGAATGCAATGCTCAATATTCAGCAATACTGTGTATAAAATCTTCTGCGGCGAGGTTTCCCGGCGAAGGCGAACCCGCCAGCGAAGCGAAGACAGGCCAGCTGTATTTTTTAAGACAGCAACTTTTCAGTGCATCCTCATGGTACAAAAGCTGATTCAATTATCGCACACATCAAGAGAGAGAGAGAGAGAAAAAAAAGTTTGCCCGTCGACGAGGCATTCGCAGGATTTTATTAGTTGCTTTCCCGATATCCAAATGGCAGCTCCCTCATGCAGTTCTGTTCAACTTTGTCTTACAGATGTGAGAAAGATGTCCAATTTTAAGCAGATGTCTCACGCCGAGATAGAAAGGCGTGCAAGGAAAGCTCGGAAGCATTTGCATAATCCTCGGACTAAGGCTTAAGGCGGCACTAGTGAGAGAAGAGATTGTGAGGTATGAAGTCGTATGTACAGTTTGCAATGCAAAGTTTAGTTTCTATCAACTATCCATTATAATCCACGGCAAAGGTATTAGTTTCTAACTTTGGACCGAGTACAGAGATTTAACCATTCTTCTTCTTCTGTGGCAGTATTGCTGTTGTTCCTCGATATCTCCTCTGTACTGATGATTTTGGAATAGCAGCAAATTTCTCTCAGACGACTCAACATTGGACTCAGAGTGAAAGACATACTACTCTGTTTGTGAAACCTTGACCCCCCCTCAACACACCTCCCCCTCCTCCTCCTAATTGGATATATTTGAAATTGCGTACTGTGGTGTTTTGGTTCTTTTTTTTCTTTTTCCTTTCCTGATTTCATATAGCCTACTTTTTCTAATCATGAATGTAAGGTGTGTGGATTTTTATATAGCATAATAATTTAGGTGTCAAACAGAATCTGTAATTTTGTCAAAAAGATCAGCTATATTTGTAAGCTGTAATATGTAAAAACGAGAAAAAAATGGTTATCAAACAGAATGTGTTGGTTTACTATAGTATATATATACTGTACACTGAAAAAGAGAGACTATCTCAAGCTGTTTGCCAAATAAAAAGTAGTAGTGATGTAAATGTTTGTGTGCACTTGTCTTCATTGGACCACAGAAAATAAATCACTGTTCAGATTTCTCATGTTTGATCTGTATATTTGTGATTGTCAGAGAAGAATTTGTCATTATGTTATTCCATGATTGCATAATTACATGCACACATTTTACATATTTTATTCCAAGTAGGTGGATGATTAACTCCAGAAAGAACAAGTGCTGAGCATCAAACTTCAGAACTTTTTGGTACCAACATATGTATAAAATATATATAAAATACACATAACACTGAGGGTCATTTTTGCAGAATTAGTACTTTTACCTTTGATATGTTTTAAGCAAAATTTGCTGTTATTACATACTTTTACTTACGTTCCTACGCTCCTCTTTCATCAGACCAACTTTGCATGTAAGAAATATCATAATGCAACTGAAATATTATGGAAATTGCTGATTTAATTCATGCTTCCAGGAGGATGAACCTTTAACATGTGACTGAGCCATGGCTTGTCCTCTGGCGCCACCTGCAGGACAAACTCAGCCTCACTGAAAGTCACTGCAAATCCTCAGCATGTCAGATGATGTAGTTTTAATCTAAATGATCAGATATGACATAAAAACAACAAAAAGTTATTTCCTGACATCATGTGACCAACAGGTGAACTTTACACCTACACTGCGCCTGCGCAGAGCAAAGAAGGCGCTGAACAGGTCTGAGTGTCTCTCTCTCGCTCTCTCACTCCGGGTGTTGTGGGCCGGGTCATGAGGTTCCAGGGGCGGGTCTCCTTCGCTCACCTCGCCGCTGGTTTCCTCTCTCTATCATCCCGGAGACAGCGGGCGGGTCCCGGCACCTTCAAGCACGTGCGTCCATTCAGTGTGTCTGGAGCCAAGATGGCGGAGGAGGCGAAGAAGCTGGCCGCGTACGCTGCTGTGGACAATCACGTCCAGGTACCGAGGACCACACAGCTAGCTTACATGTCCACACGTGTTCTGCTAGCTCGTTGTCTCACCTGCTCATCCACACACAGGCATTTCTCCTCTTAGCTACATGCTAGCAGAGTTAGCTTACATGCAAACAGAACTAATGTAGCCTAGCATGCTAATGTTATCTAACATGCACGGTTTGTATTTAGCTCAGTGTTATGCATGCTTGACCCGGGACAGTGGGCTAACTTTGCTCAGCTTTAAGGACTAAATATACAAACAGTACGTGTTAGCTGTTAGCAGAAATAGATGAGCTAACATGTGATGTAAACTTGCAGCCTGCAGGTGATACAACTTCCACATGTGCATAATTATTATTAAAGCAGCAGTTTGTCCGTTGCAAACCTAAAAGTGATCATGTGATGCAGCAGGGTTTTATTTACATGATTCAGTTGTTTGATGTAGATAATTAATCTCCTACACCCAGAAAGTAAATTCAGGACACTTCTTAACATCATGAGCATTTGTTGGTATTAACCAGGAAAAAGAGCAGAGCTGCAACATGTTCAAACCTTGCAAGACTTATAAGTTCTGCTTTTTTATGTTGTTTCATCATTTACATGTTGCATTATATATTAAGGTGGTATTTTATGCTTTCCTGTATGAGTATGTAGGAAACACATCTCCTGTCCTGTCTCTTCTCCTGTCCTGTCCATCACTGTCAGCACCTGCAGGAAAGTTGATGCTCGTGCAGCTCCTGGCAGGTTTTTAGCTCTCTGGAGTGAGTTTGAGCTGTTTTCTGTCTCTCGTAGAACAACCAGGTGGTCGGAGTTGGCAGCGGCTCGACCATCGTCTACGCTGTGGACAGGTTAGGTGAGTGAAACCAGCACAACTCTGGTTTTAGATGTAATTCATGAGAGAGCAGATGTCTCATAAGTTCTTTGTCTTTTAGTCATTAACTCTGCAAAGTTCAACACAGATTCCAAAAAAGTTGCAATGCAGTAATTTTCAAACTAAGTGTTTACTGACAACAGCACATGGTTGAGGTGTTGTGTGTTTTTCTGCTTTATCATTATGTGTGAAATGCTCAATGAATCAAGCAGAAGCAGCAACGTTTGAAGAGAAATGCTCATGATCTGTCTTGTTTTTTTCCCCTAATCCAGCCGAGAGAGTGCGTCAGGAGAAGCTCAACATCGTGTGCGTGCCGACCTCCTTCCAGGTTGGTTTGAGACATTTGGTCCTCTAGACAAACATGGCTTCTAACTGTTTTCATCCTGTTCTCTTAATGATGTACACACAGTATTTGGCAACAGCTTGTTCTGCAACAGTGTGGTTTTGATACAGTTCATTACCACATAACGTATTTTCTTTTCTGTCTAATTATATAAATACACATTTGTTCATAATGCAAGAAAAGATTAATAATTGTTTTTGTGTAATTCACAAATGTGTCCTGTCTATAAAAAATGCACAAACTGAAAATGATATCGCAGCTTTTCTTCGGCTTTTCGTCTCATTCCATTTTTTGCTGTCGTCACGTTTCCTCCTCCAGGCGCGTCAGCTGATTCTGCAGCACGGCCTCACGCTGTCGGATCTGGACAGGCACCCAGAGGTATGATGAGCTCTTTACAAATTAAACTGAAAGCCTTGGAAATGAGAAAGGGCCACAGTATGTTGGCGCTCAAACCCTGTCAGCTTGAATTGGAGCGCTGTGAAAATTACGCCTGTGCTGCTGAATAAAACCCCATGAATGGTGGAGCTGACTGCTGCAGCGCAGAGAGCGTTTCACATGTTTATTTGCTGTGATTTGCTTTGTTTCCGACTTGTGTAATTAGCCGCTTTACTCTCCTCCCCCGCAGCTGGATGTGGCGATTGATGGAGCCGATGAAGTGGACGCTAATCTCACGCTGATAAAAGGTGGAGGGTGAGTCCGGTTCAGTACAGACAGCAGGATTTAAACCGTCTCTGTTGATGTCTGTCTCACACTCGTCCTCGCTCTGTCTCACAGCGGCTGCCTCACTCAGGAGAAGATCGTTGCCGGCTGTGCTAAACATTTCGTTGTCATCGCTGACTACAGGTTTGTATTTGCTAATTCACCCAGACGAGAAACAGAATGACTGAAAGATGTGTGGCAAGAGTTTTGCCAGCCCTCAAAGGAAAAAAAAATTTTTTTGCTAAAGATTTGTTCATTTTATATTTTATATTTTCTGCCTTATTTATGGTTTAACTTGCATCTTAGATCCAACTGGATCAGCAAAGCCATGAAAAAAAAACATTTTCAGAACCTGCAGTTGGCAGCGTCAATTAAATATTTAAATAAGTGTTATAAAGTATGACAACACATCACTCACAGAGACTGTCAGCAGTGGGACTACAGGAAATACACTGGACTTTAGGGGATTTGTTGAATGTTGCTAACCTGCTTTAACACACCAGAGACAACATTATCAACTCTTACTTTTCTATTTTTGTGACATTTGTGAGAATCGTTTTTTCTTCCCACCTTTTCTCACATTTACAGTATAATTCTGAAGACATCAGTTGGACAAGATCTTCTCAGATGGCCTTCTAGAATATAAGGGCTCTGTAGCTTCAAAATCGTGTACGTGTCCAGATCTGGTTCTTACTCAGTGTTTTCTCCTCTCAGGAAGGACTCCAAGGCTCTGGGCCAGCAGTGGCAGAAGGGAGTTCCCATCGAGGTGATCCCCATGGCGTACGTTCCCGTCTCCAGGACCATCGCCAAGCGCTTCGGAGGGGAGGCCAACTTACGGATGGCTGTCAGTAAAGCAGTAAGTGGAGGATTGGCTCGACTCTGACTTCTCCATCCAACACTCATTTTCCTGTCTGCATGCTGGCTCGCTCTGCTACAAGCAGTCCCACAGTTTTTACTCATAGCTTTGCTTTGCATACAGGACTGTTACATCCTGCTGGTTCTGTCTTCATGAGCTTGCTCCTGAGGTCCAGGTTGGAAATAGTGGGTGACATCTTCTCATGGTGAAACTAAAACTTTGCAATGGCAGCAAGCGTCAGAGCAGCTGAAGCACTTAGAGACCATTTAGTTTATTAAAACATTTAATAAGCATTACATCATCTTTGTTATTGCCCTGAGTGCTTTTTATGCAAGATCTTACTTATGAGATGCTACAATTTACTTTACATTATTATAAGTGTTAATGAAAATAAAGTAGACACCAAATGTAATGACATTTTCTGCATGAGCTTAAAAGCAGCCTTTGGAGTTTTTGACCTCTGTTAGAGCCAGTATGGATTCTTTTGTTTGGACCAAGCGGCAACCTCCGGCACTGAAAAATGAAGCCAATGCGGAAGTGCAAAAAAGGTGCAAAAAGGCCTCTAGTCTCATAAGCTGTTTTTCTACTCCATGACAACTCTGGGGGGGGCGAATTTCTTTATAAGGCATTTGTTTCAAATATACAGCATACATCATTATGCACAGTTCATAGCTGTCAATCTAAGTGGCGCCACTTTGATTGACAACTAGCCACTGACGGTCTAAAGGGCGCCACCCCGTCTAATTCTAGTCACTGAGTTTGGGAAAGAGATCGTCGTGGGGTTAGCCGGCTAGCAACGATATTTAGCATTTAACCTAGCTGGTTAGCCGTAGCTAGTTTGATTATTTCGAATAAAGCGGCTTTTTTCAGCCAATAGCGTTCATTCGACCCGCCTCAGCTCCGCCCTCACTCCACCTCTTTGTCCATATTTGGAGTAACCGGAGGTAGGCTACCAAGATGGCTACGCACTACGATTTGCTTCATTTTTGCTCTTCAGAAACCTATGGGTGACGTCACGGACACTACGTCCATATTTTATACAGTCTATGGTTTGGACGCACATGCACCTGCACGCTGGTGACAGTTCACAGAGCCACAGGTGGTGGTTAGGGTGAGGAGCCACGATAAGCTGCAGTGCTCCAGCAAAGGCTGAGAAGGAGAAGAATGCAAGCTAGTAGACATGAGTGTAGTGAATTGTCTTTGCAAATGTTTTATGTCGAAGGAAATGCATTCGACATGTTTGTTAGACCTCAAGGATGAACACGCTGTTTTGATCAGAAATAACTTTTGAAAATTCCACAGGACACTTTTAAGATAAAGGTCATGACAACAATAAATGTGAGCAAAGTTTACAATAAAACCAGAGGAAATAACATGTTCTGTATCTGCCTCATTATAGTCTGTGGAATAGAATTTAATGATTTTCTTCCCACTCAGTTTATTTTAACTGGACTGCATCCAACAAGAGACAGAAGTGTCTGTTTGTTGGTCTGGCTCTTTATAGTTTTATAGTTCCTTTACGCTGTCGAGCCTGGAAACAGTTTGTGTATTAATGTGTGCACAAGAGCAGGTTTGCTGAGCCAGGAAGCTCTGATGATCACACACAAGCTGTTATTTAATGATTCTCACATTTTCACTTAGTAATTACAGAGGTCAGGCCACACACAGGACAAGTTTTCACACAGTAAATCTTCATTCACAAGGTTTGTTTTGAAGAGTTGCTGTTGTTGCCCAGGCAAGAAAAAGTAGTGACCAAAAAAAAAAAAAGAATTCAATAAGTAAGTAAGCATATTTCAACAAATGACATCCTACTGTTACTTCACGTTTTATTTAACTCTCAGGAAGGTTTTCAGCCAAGTCAGACATGTTTTTTCAACTTGATCACTGTAGTCACATGTGATTATTAGGCCCTGATTGAAATCTTATCAGAACATTTGAGTTGTGTAATCAGCATGTGTTTAATACTCAAATAGTTGCTGACACATTTCCTTATACACAACCTCAGTTCTAAAAAAGTTGGGACACTGTGTGAAACAAAGTTAGTATATTTCATGTTTGACCTGTTGGAAAAATTGTATTCTTTATGCTTTATATCATGTTATTCTTTATTCTTTATACCATTCATATGTAACCTTGTGATCAATACCAACCATGCCTTATAACCTTGTGATTGTTTGCATCCATGAGCTTGTGACTCATATGCTTTATGTTTCATATAGTTTGCTGTTAGCCTTTGCGCTCATGATCTTGTGACTCAGGTCTTTTACGTCCTACATAGTTCATGAACTGAGGACTCGTTATGTTATGACTTCGAATGAAGGAGAAGGACAGAGCACCCTGTTCTTCTCCGAAGATCATCTGATTTGCTGGAGCCTATTCTAAATGATAAGTTATTGTATTTCTGTCCTTCACCATGTAACAGACCTCATAGTCATAGATCTTTGTAAATATCTGCTTCTTCTGAATCTGATGGCAGCAACATGTTTGAGACCAGTCGGGACAGGAGCAACAACAGACTGTGGAAGTTGTGGACTGATCCAGAAACACCTGTTTGGATCAGTCCTCAGGTAAACAGGTTCATTGGTAACAGGTGTCTCTCTGCCTCTCAGGGTCCTGTCGTCACTGACAACAGCAACTTCATCCTGGACTGGAAGTTCGAGCAGGCTCAGAACTGGAAGGAAGTCAACACAGCGATCAAGATGATTCCAGGTGAGGAGCACACGGTTCTCAGGTTATGACGATGCCAGTTCTCCAAAAAGCTCACTGTCTCTCTCTCTGTGTCCTCAGGTGTGGTGGAGACGGGGCTTTTCGTCGGCATGGCTGAACGAGCGTACTTCGGGATGGAGGACGGAAGCGTGCAGATTCGGGATCCTCCGGTCAACTGAGGAGGAGTTGACCTGAATCTCTGTCCATCACCTCGTTGAAATGACCTCACCCTCTCCCACAAGTGCCACGTTCATGATTTACAGCCGCTCTCAGACTGTGTTTGCACGGAGCTGCACCTCCTGCAGAACTGGACAGAAACTGTAGCAGGGAAGTTTTCACTCATCTCAGAACCACACACATGTGAGGGTCAGTTGATTTTTCTCATCCTGCAGGTGGTGCTTATGGTTCTGTGAGTGTAATAGTGCCTGATGAGTAAAATCAAATGCATCTTATACACATGGTGTTGTTTTGTCCAGCCTGTGTTTTTGCTCCGTGTGGCTGCCTGGTCTCACTGGGAGTGTTGGCTCTTCCTGTAATTGGTGGGTTTGACTGAATGTCTGCAGTGCTGTGGTGACTCACTGCAGTGCTGCAGAGTGAAACTAAGGTGTGCCTTGAGATTACATTTTAAATCCTATTAAAAGAAATGATGCCATTAGAAGTCACATTTAAAAAGCTCATAATCATACATCAAACTACTGTCATCTGCTGCGAAAGGTCCAGGCGTTGTGAGCAGTCAGGAAGCTGATATGCCTTGAAGTCTTTTTGTTTAATTAGATCACAGAAGGCGGAGTGATATGAACTGTATACTACAACATAAAGAAGTTTTTTTTTTCAAGAAATTAACTCCTCTAATTAATATGCTAATTTAAACAGCAGAAGGCTCCAAAAAATTAATGAGATTGTTGATAATTTAGGGAAACCCTGTGGTGCAGGTGTGAAGCTTCCATTTTCTGGTTATTGTGCTAAGAGGACATGTGTCACTGTGATAACACGGAGTGTGTGTGTGTGTGTGTGTGTGTGTGTGTGTGTGTGTGTGTGTGTGTGTGTGTGTGTGATCAATCTAATGTAGATTCTGATCACAGACATGTCAACACATGGTTTGAAAAACGCAACAAGGAACAAAAACTGGTCCAGAATGTACCTGAGGGTGATGTCGCATGCAAAAGTGCGGACAAGGTGAAATCACCCAGTCACTGTGAGAATAGGCACTTCCTGTTGATGACACATGCTCCCACAGTGTAACAGCAGCCACTCCACCTTTTCCTGTTGCCGCTCGGTGAAGCTGAGCCTGTGGTTTTCTGCTCTGTCGTTGTGTCCTGCAGCAGAACTTTGTTCGTTCCGTATAATTTCAGGATGATGTCATGTTGCATTTTACATCTCAACCATTCAGCCACACTTGCCAACAAACTTACGTCCTCTTTACTTGGAATTAACCCTTTTTGAATTGTTCCGGACGACTGTCCCGCTCAGACGGGTTTTCAATGTGAGGATTTTAACCTAGAAACGACTCCATTCTGTCACATGAGATTCCTTAAAGCCACAGTTAGCAGAGCTGGCTGGAACATTTTGGCAGGTTTGCTCCACTGGTCAGTGGGATACAGAGGCTTGACCTGGAGGCTCTGACATAATTCTCCATGGCTGTTAGGGTTAGGGTTGATTGTAGCATATGATTCCCACTAGTGATCTTGTTCCCTGCTCTGAGTGAAGACAGTGGAACTCTTTAGTGGTGTCCTCTCAGTTCAACAGTGGAGTCGTAGCCACTCACGAGGTTTAAAATCCACGACCTGTTGCTGTTAAAAACCAAACCACTGAATGTGTGTTACTCTCATGCATGTTCCTCTTTCCACTGTGTCGGTTCTTTTTCTGTGCCTGTAATTTACTTGCATGACAATTTCTTATTCCTTACACAAGTCTTGTGCCATAATTGTAAGTAGAGCTATAGAAAGACATGTCAATGAGCAGTTATGCAACAAAATGGCCACAGTTACTGGTGAACTCATGTAGCTCCAACAAGTACATTTACTGTGCCTTGGCATGTGGAAGCAATAGAGCAACTTTTTTATTCAAATGCAGCAAAATGAATTGATTATGTAGCTCGTCATATTGTTGCCACTCATCACTGCTACATGTTGAAGGCACTGGAGGAGATCTTTGCTCAATGTGCAGCAGGTTTTCAGTGAGATGACAGTTGTTGAGTTGTCTGAGAATAGTTTATATCCAAAATACTGTTACTCTCTCCCTTCAAAAAAATAATCAGAAGCTCATCATTGCTTTTCCTAAAGAGAGAATTGTCAATCAAGTTATGTTTTGTTACACTAAGAACGAGTCACTTTACTGTCCAGAACAATGATCATCTGTCAGAGTTTGATATTTTGTCTTTTTTTTTTGTTTTTTTGTTATTGATATCTTTCATTTTGTAAAGCAGCTGTTCACTCAGCTTTTGGCTCCCGATGCCTTACACTGTGGTTTTCTGTTTGTATGTTTCTGTTTTTGTATGTGCAGCTCTGACAGACAAGTCAAGCAAATGCAGTTGGCTGACAGGTTTGTCTACATGCCACTGGTTTTAGGTACAAGTGATCAGCTTCTAATTCTGCTCTCACAGATCAAGTGGGAAGTGGGATCAGCATCAGTGGTGTGTAGACGAAGTGAAAGTTAGCTGGAATGATACGTGGCCCAGTTTGGGTCTCGTACAAGTTGTACGCCATGTTGGATATTTTTACACCAGCGTTTCTTTTATTCCTTTCTTTACCAATCGACTGTGATAATGATTTTGCTTTGATGGTACTATTCTCTTTGTCAACCAATACAGGACCAAAATGATACCAGTTTGTCTCTGTGTTTTGTTTCTGATGCTTCTGTGAAAACTTTCTGTCAATAACTTGATGTGGTGGGACGAACAAACAACTAGTCAAAGATTCGATTAGTTGATTCTCAGAAATGAATTTGAACCAATTTTGATCATTAAAACTTAATAAACATTTGCCTCTGTGGTTGTAAACTCAGTATCTTTGCGTTTTGGACTGTTAGTCAGACAACAAGAAATTTTGAACTTTGAAAATTGTGATATCACTCACTCACTCTTTTTTGATAATTTATACAACAGCAATCCTTTAATCAACAAAATAATCCATTGCAGCCCTTCAACAGATGTTATGAAGTTCATTATGTGGATGAATCGAGCCCATGTTGCTCTATAAGTCCTGAATATTAAGTTTTCATGTCAAACAAAATGTGAAAGAACTGTAGTTTCCAACCAAAGGTGATGGTGTCGTTCTCCCTTATGGCCACTTGGAGGCGCTGGAAATGAAAGCAGTTTGATTCTGCTGCAAGTTGTCTCACTCATTGCACAGCAAACTGAGTTCGCAATAACCTTTTATATAGCAAAAAAATTATTATAAAATATATCATACATGACTTTTGCGAATGTTTGTGCCCCTGCAAATGATTTATGCGATATACTTTCATCAATTGTCTTGTAATATATTTTTTAATGAAAATATAACTGAGGAACTTGAGATCTCCGTGGCTGACATGCAGTTTTAGACAATCTCCCTTACTAGAAACTTCATTTTTAAAATTCCCTGTCAGAGACATTATGTCATCGCCTCCTGTTTGTTTGTCCAAAAAAGTGAGAAAACAAAACTCGTGATCAGAAACAGGAAATGAAGCTGCAGTGAAGCCACGTTGATGCTTTCATATCGGCTGTCCTGACAACTACACGTAACTGACAGCTGAAACCTCCAATCACCGCTTACATGTCGTCACCGAGGGCAGAAAGCGACCAATGGACTTTGTTGCTTACCGGCGTCGCCTCTCTAATTGGACGGAGGACGACACATCCGACCAATCACGTATCCGCCACAGGAAATTGCCATCGGGGACATTTTTGCGTCACCTTTTGCGCCTGTTGTGTGTCAACCCCCAGTGCGCACGCGTGGTTTCGACAGACAGCACATTAGCCAATGAAATGCACTGTTTGGGGGGCTGGAACAGTACGAGCCCGCCTCTTTGAGTGATAGTTATCTGATGCAATTGTATTCTGCTTAGTATGCGAGTACGTATGATTGACAGCGAAAGGACGCAATGAGAAGTGGTGACATGATTTTTTAACGAATGTGGGTTTTTTACCGTCCAATCGTAGAGTAGAAACAAGGCGGGATTTCGCGTTACTAAGGCAAGTCTGGAGTCAAGTATAAAGGGAATAACATGGAGTCCCAGCGGCTGTTTATGTTTACTTAAAGAACAGATTTGAAAGGACGTTTTGCAAAGACGCGACGAAGTTTTCTTTCTAATTACACTGGTTTTTTTGCACTTTTAAGTTTTTTATGTTCAGATTTACAAGGCCAGTGGCATGTAAATCTCCTCTTTCACTAATGTGCCAGTCTTACAAATGGAAAGGGGGCTTCACTTTGGAAACGTGAGCATTTCCCTGGTGCTCCTGCTGTTCATGAAAGCGCTCATCGGATTCGGGACCACGCAAACTCAGGGCTCCGCCGCCGCCGCCGTCGCCCCGGGTTCAGCCTCGACCTCGGAGGAACATGGTGCCGGAGTCATGGAGCGCGGCTTGGAGAACGTCGGCGCCCCGGTGATCGCGGCGGACGTTACGGTGGAGGACGACGACAACGGGTCGGCGGGGGAGGCGGATGAATCTTATGGAGAAAGTGGCGGAAATGTCCCACCGACCAGGTAGGTTTTTATTCGTAATTATGAAGTAAAGTGAAGCTAGACCCATTATCGGAAACTGCTTGTGTGCAAAAACGTGAACCAGCTCCTATAAGTAAAAAAATCATGAGAAACAAAATGTCTCTTTAAATGAAGTTGCTAACAGTTGAACTTGAGCTAGCTAACGTTCAGCCTCAGCACCGCGCTGAAAACGTGTGTCCATCCGACTCATAAACCTCGTTTTAAAGCTTATTTTTTCCAAATAATGTCCCAAAATTTTGCTAAAGTATCTTGGAGGAACTGTGAATCTGAGTCAACAAACTGTCATGAAAAACAGTGCAGATGAGCCAGTTTCACTTTGTTTTGATGGTAAACACATTCATAAACACATGCAGTTAACTGGGACTAGCTTCTTGTGTAGACGTTATTTATAGGTCATTTCGCACATGTTAAAAGCCTTTAGAAAGTGAGTTGGACGGAGGCATGTCAGGGCTAAGCACGCTCCGCCTCAGGCAGCAGGAAGTTGATGCTGAGTCCTCCTGCAGGCTGACAGCGGTGCTTTGCAAAGTTTGCGCCGCGCATGGAGAAACACGCACAGACAAACCATGGACAAGCTGTGTTGACGCTGTGTTTGCATGGAAATACAAGTGGAAATCCTGCTCTGTCACTCAAACACTCCTGCAGAGTCCTGGCTCAGCTCATGTGATGATGATGATGGGTTTGCTTTTCTCTCCTCATTCAGTCGCCAGTCTGCTCTGTTGACTTGGTTTACTTTCCATTTATTGTCATACAAAAATCCCCATCACACGAAGGGAACATTTCTAATCACTTGACAACAGGGATCCCATCCTCTCATGATCCACCGCTCATCTCCTCCTGTCAGCAGATAGAGCTGCTTCTCAGCTGAGGGAAGGAAGCAGGAGTGTGTTTATTTAATTAAGCACAGTTAATTGGGGATTTAGCAG
The DNA here is from genome assembly GCA_037975185.1 of Centropyge bicolor. Taxonomy (NCBI): domain Eukaryota; kingdom Metazoa; phylum Chordata; class Actinopteri; family Pomacanthidae; genus Centropyge; species Centropyge bicolor. The sequence continues at coordinate 147,826 of JBBMOC010000198.1, read as the reverse complement.
AAGAAGCAAGTGATGTTGTTGTTGGTTTGTGATGAAGTGACTCTGCAGCACAAGGATAAAGATTCCACGTGACATCTCAGGGGTTTGACTTCATATGTCGAGATGCTGCATGAGTGCGAGGATCAGTTGTTGTTGAACAAAATATAAGTTAATATGTGGGATAGTTTTGCTTAAGATGCATATTGTTGTCCGAGTTAGTTGTCTTGGACGTAAACTGAAAGCAGATGTTATGAGTGACAACCAAACATTTGGTGGGGGCTCTGCTCATGAATACAAATCATCCATGACAAGTGCATGTTTTCATGTTAGGACAGACCGTCATGTCACTCGGTCGAGAAAATCCCCAGAACCCTGCCCGTCAAAAGTTTACGGCTTCACCGAGTCCACAGGTTTTAGCGAACCCTGTTAGACCTGCTGCTGCTGCCCAAAGTGAGATGCAGTTCTTGGCGCAGTGGGTAGGGCATTGATTTTGTCTTCCTTGGTAAACAGTAGGTTTGACGCCCACCTTAGATGTTTGGCGCAGTGTGTTCTTCATGATGTTACCTCTCTCTGCCATGTTAGTCTTTTTTTTTCAGATCATTACAGATACCTTCGACACTCGTGGTGCAGCTCCTAAATTCATTCTTATTTCAGTGCATGTTCTTTGTAGAAGCATGTAAGGTCGTTCACTAAATTATTCTCTGTGTAGTAAATGTGCTCGCAGCTTTTCAAGAGAAAGTTGGATCTAAGTCAGTCTTAAGATTGAAAACCTTGTTAAGACTCAAGTCTTTTGAAGGGTTTTGATGCTGTTTCTCGCCTTAATACTAAAACTTGCTGCGGCTGTATCTACCAGGTGGAGAAAAAAAATGCAGCATATTTCTCATTTGCTGTCAACCTGTTTAATCTGAAGGCTCACTGAAAAGCTTTCTGACAACCCCCGAAGCATCTGGTATTAGTACTTGTTATTTGGGATGCCATACAAACCCAGCTTTGTCACAACAGGGAGCTCCTGAGCACACTGTGCAGTCAGCCCCGTGAAGCTCAAGTCAAGCGGAATAGGTGCGATTAGTTGTCATGTATGTTACTTTGAAAAATTGTTTCGGACACAGAAAAACAGTGTTTACAGGAGTGAAATCTGGGTGTACACACTGTTTACACCCAGTGCACCACCAAGGACACAAAGTTATCAGGATCAAAGTGATGGGTAAATAACTCTGCGGTGAGGACAACACGTGGCGAAGGACCTGGAGAGGGATAAGGCTTCTGTCCGTCATCTGCAGTACAGTATCAGGAGGAAAATCGAAAGTAATTAGCCGAGCAGTTTGCTCTGATAGAAGCGTGTTATTCCCCTGCCAGGCACCTCAGCTGCTGCAGGAAAACTCCTGAGTGTCATCCTGCTGCTGGTCACACCCTGCCACCGTTCGCTTTCGCTCCTGCGTCTCTTCCTATACACTATACCTACCTGTGTGTCACTTTCTGTTGCTGTCTGCTGCAGTTTCACATCCTTTCTCACTTAGTCACAGACTGAATTTCCTGCTTTCGCTTCTCTTCCTTTTTGATTTTTCATGTTGTCAGTTTGTTTGCCCCCCAATTATCGGAGTCATGTTATATCATCCCATCTCTTTTTGCCTGTTTAGAATATATTACCCACAGTATTAAAGGTTTAAGTTTTTTGGTCGTTTACATCCAAATATCTTGAAACATTGGACTCCCAAAAGGACATTTTTGTATTTGTCTCATTGTGTAATTACCGAAATGATAACTTTGAACTCTTAACTTTTTTTTCTGCCACTTTTAAAAAATGCTGCCACAGAAGCGGCACATTTACATAACATCACAATATCAAACAGGGACACTAATGTGTAGAAGTCAATAAGATAAAGAATTAATTAGTAGCTTGAGAGGCAGATACAGAAAGAATGAACAGGTGAATTATTCATTACAAAATCTGTCAGTAAAACAACAACAAATGTGTAAAACATGACAGACTCAGAAAATAATGAACTCGTGGAAGGTTTTCAAGTGTCAAGACGCAGGATCACACCCTGTCTGTCTGTCTCTGTCTGTCTGTCTCTCCTTTACATTTGTTCTCTTTGTGTCTTGCTCTCGTATTTGCTCCCTCTCTCATCTTACACTTGCTCCTTTCCTAATGCTCTCCTTTACCTTCACACGCATACACATCGCTTTTTGATGTCCCCCCCCCCTTGAGTATATACTCTACACCGTGCTCCGTTTCCATCCATCTGCCGGGAGAATTGCCGTTGAACTTTCGAAATGTCAGAAGAAATAAAACATGATTTAGGTGTGTTTCCCTTCAAAATAGGCCAATTTAAACAAAAAAGACTTCCTAAATGTCAGAAAACACATTTATAACCAAAGGAATCATTCAAAGTATCACTTTAACTCTATGTCTTTCATAAGGCAGCGATGTAAACAAGGAGCATATCTGTGTTGTGTTGATATTATTGATTTTTTTAAAAAGACTGAAATTGATGACTGTGAACTTGGACTTGGACAGAGACAAATAGAAAGCTATAACTTACAGAGAAATGGAACGCTTTCTGGTGTGTGATCGTCTCTGCGTCCGGCATTAATTAGGTCAGCCCTTTGAAAACATATCGCCACGTCCTTCTGTGACCTTTCGAGGCTATAGCTGCGGCTGTTTTCCAAGTCAAACAGAGCAGGTCTTCTGATAATAAGTGCCACCCTGTGACAATAATAATGCTAACACACCCTTGATCATTTTGGCGAGAGAAGCATCTCTACAGAAATGTGAATAACGTCACTGTTTGGGAAAAAAAATGAAGAATCATGACCTTGACACAAAATACAAACCAGTGAAGCACTTCTTCCACTTTGGCAGCATCCTGGCAACTTTAGTGCTTTGTTGACAATATTCTGACTCTCCCAGCCTGCATCTCTTTGTGTTTTACAGAGAATGGACCTCCAGTAAAGCCCTTTTATTTTCTTCCAAATTAGATTTTGGAGTGGAGCACTTCAAACACAGTCTCTGGAAAACATTTCACATGGACAGCTTGAAAAACAGTCTACGCTCGCATGTCAACATTTTTAAGTTCCTGTCAGTCGCAGTTGTTTCTTTATTCTCCTTCCCTCCTCCACCTCTGTATCCTGTAATCTATAAATATTCTAGATGTTCACTTTGATCCGGCCTTCAGTTTGTGACAGGGGCTGCTGTCATGTTGCCTGACGGCTGTCACCTCACCTTTAACGCTGCCATCTATAGGTTGCAAAGTATAATCTGGAGATTTGGTGTTTACATCTGTCTCCGTGCATATATGTATGTATATGTGTGTGTGTGTGTGTTTGAAATGCTTTTGTGTGTGTGTGAATCATGCATGTGACGGCGCTGCCAGGTTTGATGCCTCCGCCAGCGAGCGCTCCGCCGGGGCCTCCGGCACCTTCGGGAGCACTTGGAGGTGAGAGGAGAGAGGACAGCAGCTTTGTTTGAACCTGCTACCCCCACTGACACCCACCCCCCTACCCTCTGTACCCC
>JBBMOC010000198.1:103018-143943 GCA_037975185.1 Centropyge bicolor | reverse complement strand
CCCCCCGCCCCCCCACACCCCCCTCAGGGCCCTGTAGCGGCAACAGCTCTTCTGGGCCGCCGCGCTCGCCGGCTGGCTCCCACCAGCCTACTGCTTAGCAACAGCCAATCGGCCAAGCCGGGCGACTTGTCGGCCAATTGCGTCGGAGAGACGGGCTAGTGCTCAGAATTTGAGTTGGCCGCATGGGTCTGGCTATAGTTAGGTAAAGGAGGAGGAGGAGATTTTTTTCCTTTTTTTTTGGGAGGGGAGAGTTCATTTCCTTGTTGTTTTTTTTCTCCCCTTTTACTTTGTTTCAGTCGTCTGCTCTCTGTAACCAGGGAGAAGTTGTGGGTTTTATTAATAGAAACTGTCCCCAAAATAACAGGTCAAGATGAAGATGATTGAACTCCCTCTGGGAAGTTTTAATTGAGCACTTTAAACTCAGTTCTTGAAACTCAGCCGGTGTACAGCAGTTGTTTTAGTCTGAAGAGGTCTGAATGTAAAAGTCCAGCCGCTAAACTCAGTGTCACTTCAAATCAGCTTATATAATCTGTTTTAACCTATTTCACCCTCATTGTCTTTTCCTTATGTAACCATGTTTTTAGTCGTGTCTGGTGGATTTTTTGTCTTATATTAGTTCTCTGTAATGTAAAAGTTATTCTGTAGTCTGCAGATGCTGGTGTATAAAAAAAATTGACCATTGGTTGCTGATGTTGGGATGCGACGACCTTTAGTGTCACTGACTTCCTGACCTTCTCCGCACTTGATGAACGCTGTCTGGCTCATCGAAGCGCTTGAGGCTCATTTGACGAGATGTTTTTCGGGCCGTTTCATAACCACGTGTAGTGACAGAAATAGTAACCAGTTCTTCTTAAATGTGATTGCTAAACAATACTGGCTTTGAATATGATTATCAAAGAGAGCGAATTTATTAGGTCAGTGGCTATTTTGGTTAGTCGGCAGGACCCATCCTGCAGCACTGCAGTATGGGTGGGGCAGAGGCAAAAAGGTGGGATAATCTGAGAGAGTGAGGAAGGGAGGGAGCCGAGGATGAAAACAAGGAGTTAGCTGGTAGTTAGTAGGACCACGCTGTCTTGTTTTCACTCTCGATGGCTCCTCACTGCTTAGCAACAACGAATCAGATCCTGGGATCAGAGCTGCAGCCCGGCCAATCAGCCGGCAGGAGTGTGGCGCCATAGAGTTTGGATTTTACCACGTGTGAGATGCTCTGGGTTGGAGAGCGGAGCGCACTTCTGCAGGAGAGAGAGAGGGTGATGGCAACGCTTTTATATGGTGTGTGTGTGTGTGTGTGTTTTGCTAGTACTAGAAGTTTTTTTGAAACCACACCCTTTGCTCTCTGCTGTGGTGGTCTGCTGCAGTGACCCTGACAGACGCCAGGTCGGCTTTTACAGCAGACTGCACCTCGCAGGTCTGCCGCTGTCAGACTTCAGCCGCTCTGACAAAGATGTAAAAAGTGATCACTCGTTTATTTAACAGGTTTAGAGGACAGTTACATAAACCTTCAAATCACATTAAGCCGTGTTTAAGAGCTGCTGTTATGTCATCTGTGATTATTAATGTCTCTTTAGGCTTTGTGACATCCGACAGGTTGTTGTCTGTTTTTAACTTAATCTGGTTTTATTGTGTTTATTTATATTAGGTGTCGTTGGGCACGTTGGAGCAGATCCATGTTTGCCAGAGAAAAAGACTGATGTCTGATTTCATGCTGTGCTGTGCAAACTGCCTGCAGGTTCTTAAGCCTTAAAATATACTGCATTGAATTGTGGGATCACCACAATTGAAAGAACAATCTTAAATAATGTTATCTCTGGTATTAAGTCTTCAAGGCTTAAATATTGTTCTCACTGTCACCACGACTACCGCTGTTGTTTTTCCTTTCACCTATTTGTAAAAGATTAATTGTGATGCTGAATAAGTAATCCAAATGAAATGTTTAAGACCTTCCCCTCTCTGCCTCTTTTCTGTCAGAGTGTGCAGGGTTGAAAGAACTGCACTCGACTCGCTCCCCTCCTGCTGCTGCAGCTGCCGGCTCTGGGTGCGGCCGGCTCCGAGCTGCATCCATAACTTTCTCCCCACGTGCTCCCCATGCTCTCGTATTTTTGTTCTGCCTCTCGGTGGCTGCGCGGCAGCAGAACTCCACACTCCGGCGTGCGTTCAGGCTGCTCGCTGTTGCATGGTTACAGCCAGTTCTGCCCTGCCATTCGCTCAGAGTCTGCAGAGCCGCCCGCGCATTGGCCCAGCGAGTAGAAAAACACCGCTCCCATTGGCTGCCGCGAAGTGGCAGGCTGTTGCGATTGGGCCGGCTCGGCGGCTCCCGCTCCTTGGAGACTCGGCCTGTGTAAACATCCTGGTTGTTTCTTTCAATGGAGTGTGTTTACCAGCAGCTCGGTTTTGCCGGTGTGTGCAGACTGAGGCTGAGTGTCTCTGAGGAGCAGAGAGTCTGGTGAGAGGGAGGCTAATTGGCTCCCTGCTCCGCCATACTCTTTGTGATTGAAGAAGCACTCTGCACTATTATGACACTTTGACAGCGTTACAGGCGAGGACGCTAACAACCCTCCGTCTGTTGGCAGCCTCGCCGCTCTGCCTCTTTCTCCTTCTTCGTTCTCCATTCCAACGTCTTCTTCAGCGCCTCCTTCAGCGGCTGCATCTGTCACATCGGCGGCGGCAGCCCCACAGGCTACATGTTATCCCTTTGGTGAGGAGCGGAGCGCCGGTGTCTCTGGGCTCAGACGTGGAAAATAAATTGCCCCGAGTTCTAAATGATACAGAAAGGCTGTTTGTTTTGTCTGAGTTGTTTTTATTGTTCGGCTTAGTTCTATTTTCGTCCCCTACTCCTCCACCACTCGTTTTCTCCATTACCATCATGATACCTAAGTTGTAGAGTTAAGTGCCCCCCCCCCTCACACACACACATCCCAACCCCCCCTCTGCTCCTCCCTCTCCTTTATCTGGAGTACAAAGAGTCCACAAAAGCCTTTGATCTGCCTCTCCGAACGAAATCCTTCTATCTCTTGCTCACCCTCTCTCCATCTCTGAAGTTGAACTCGATGCTCTCAGTGACTTCGTCCTCACTTCTACATTCACAGCATGAGTTGGGGGGGGGGGGCGGGCCCGACTGAGCGAAGGCCGCCAAAGCTTCCACCCTCTCAGAGAGCCGACTGCTTAGCAACAACCAATCAGCCTAATATTTTTGGCAGAGTCTCGCAGCCAATGGCGAGGACGAGAGCAGGCTTTAGCGCTCTGTTTTTATTGGTGGCTGAGTGGGAAAAACAATGTTTTTCTTAGTACTCCACACTTCAGCGTTTGTGGCGAGGCTGATAACGCTAAGAGCAGATTTGGGGAGATAATCTTGGCTTTGATGGGGCTGAAAGACACATGGCTCATTACTGTTAAGTGATCCTATTTGCATTTTTATGCAAACTTCCAGCTCCGGTTGAGCTGAAACAACTAGCTGGTCCAGATTGTAACTGACTGTGAACGTGTGAGTGACTGCAGTGAAACATGAGAGAAACTTTCCTCAAATTGATTTGCGCCCTCTGAAACAATCCATTTCCTAGTTGTCCTGAGGCTTAAACATCCCTGAACATGCTCCTTTGCCTTCATGACTGAACAGTGGTCGATAGGTGAGATCAATAAGGGATTATAGCCAGTCAGGAGCCATTCACCCGCTCCGTCTGAGCGCTGGTTAGCACAGGTGATGCCTGTGTTAAATACAGCTGAGTTGACAACACTCAGTGTGATGACGAGTCCAACTTTTCCTTATTTCCTCATTTTTTTTCACCGTGTGCTGGGAAAGTGAACAAGTGTAACACTGTCTCTTCTCTCCACAACTGCTGTCTAGTTGCCCTCGAGGGAGGCAGTTAAAGCCCCATATGCCCCGGCGGCCAACAGAGGGAAGCTGCTCGGGTCCCAGCTGTGTGGATGTGAAGCAGTGGGTGCTCAGAGACAACATGTGTGCTCAGCGGCTGGTTAAATAAAGCTAAAAGCCCCGTTGACAGCATCTCCTCTAGACAGATACAAATCAATAGTCAGGAGGTGGCCCCTGCCAGAGCTCAGGACAGGATTGACAGGCAATGCGGCAGAACCCATAAGAGTCAGGCGAAGGGTGGGGCTCGACGTCTCCATTAATTCAACTCAGTTCGACTGTTTTTAGCCTGGAGTTACCAGACGAAAGAGAGAAGAACAGTGAACAGATCTTGCTGTGTAGGCACATAAAGAGGAATGAAACTCATTTGGAGAACTTTTACTACTGATGGAGAAAAAAAAATATCCTTTTTTATTTGGGTAGGAAAGAAACCAAACATGTAAAAATCCATCACCACAATAAGCACACTGGTGCTGTGAGAAATCCTCAGCCCATACATCATCTGAGGGAAAACACTTTCACCCCCTGCATCTTATTTTCCTCCTGCAGCTTATTTTTAGCTGCTCGCTGTGTCTTTGCCAGCAACACCTCTGAATGAAATATGCGGAAAATACATCCACTATATTTTGAAATAACAGTATTTAAATATTTTTTCTTCTACTGCCCTAAAAACCAGTTTTTGAGGAATTAAAGTCATTTTTGTTATTGATGGTCAAACGTGTTCATTATATCCAATAAGACGGGGGGATTCATCCGTGTTGTGCTTAAAGTCACAAAGATCTGTGAAAGTGCAATTACAGCAGTCTCTGAAGGCTTCTGTTGTTTTCCTAACACCACTGATATGGTATTTCTCTGAGCTGTCATCGTGGGCAGTCAAGCCAGTGTTTGTGAACACTAATTTTCTGCCAATGCTGGAGAGCCCAGAAGAAAGCCGAGACTAATCATAAATGTCAGCGAACAAATCCATCAGCTCTGAATAAAAGACGGTCTTTGTCGACTCGTAAAACATTTATCTGAGGTTTTAACGTGTAAATGAGCCTGATTTTCTTATGACACTAATAACAGTTTTAAGCCTGAGAAAAGTAAATACGTCAAACCCCCCTGTGTACTCTTACCAGTCGCAGTCGCCATCTGTTTCAGAGCATCATCCGTGTGCTCTCCCCTTACCTGAGGCACAGCACACTCTCGTGTCTTACCTCGAGTGAAGATGTTAACAATGAAGTGTGCTGTTATAAAATGAGGAAATAAGAGAAGCAAATTATTTTCAGCGCTCGTAGAAAGGAAATCGATATTGTCTGCCTGCCAGCTTTGCTTCTTTATTTTCTTAAATTCGGTCCCAGGTGGTTGGAGTGTGCTTGCTGTGTGGGATCAGTTTCAGACTTTGATGGAATTAAAAAAGGTTGAAAAATAGTGCGATATGCTGCAAGTAATTGAGTATGTTTTATTAATCCAGTTCATCCATCCAAGTTCACTCACCTCCAGCTCTTTTAGCAGTTCAAGCTTATGTCTCTTCATCCAGAATTTCAGCCATATTTGATGTTTTCATGTGGTTTGCCTTGAGTTGATTTGGTTTACACACAACTGAGAATTTATGGCTTCACACGTTCGTCTTATATTTCTCATGGAAATAGGTCGCTGTGTGTGGTGAGTCTGGTCAGGTCTGGTCCCCGTCTTTAATCAACATGCCACCAAACGAGCTGACAGGACGGGGTCTGTCATGGCACAGGTGTGCTGCTGGCTGCGGCTGAAGGTCACCCTGATTGTTAAACAAGGGGCGAGGACAAAGGGAAAGACAACATCTGCACCACCACGGAACAATCCTTCACCCTTTAGTGTCTGTGATGGCATTAAAGTCGAAATCCCACTGCGAAGATGGCATTAAAGGACATTTTTTTATTTTTTATTTTTTTATATAAAAAGCAGTTTGCAGAGACACTGGTCTTGTCAATATTGGCACCAGGGCTGAACAGAGTGTAGCCTTGACAGTATGTAAAGCTTCAATGAGCGTTTACAGATCCTTGATGGAGCATGTGTCTTTATGTTCTGTCCACAGGTCTCTTGTGATCATCAGTACTCTGGATGGGCGGATCTCGGCTCTGGACCCTCACAACCAGGGCAGGAAGCAGTGGGACCTCGATGTCGGCTCAGGAAGCCTGGTGTCCTCCAGCCTCAGCAAACTTGAGGTAAATAAAAACCTTCCTTTCCTTTGCATTTTTATTTATTTAAATGGGGAAAAGTGAGGGAACCTACTAGGGCTGCACGATTATGGCCAAAATGATAATCACGATTATTTTTATCAATATTGTAATCACGATTAATAATCACGATTATTCATTATGTTAGGTAAAACATACCTTTTTATTGCACTTTTTAAAAAACAAACAAGTCTTCAAATTGAAACTTAAAATAATCATAAATCAAACAATAAACTAAAATTCACCCAAAGACAAAGGGGAAAAAATAAAAATGCTATTGTAAAATGCAATTATAAAGTGCAAACAAACAGAAAACCGGCCTTATTGCATCCGTTATTTCAGCGTGTCTTTGAGAGGTGGATGGATACGGTGTCGCCCGGTGCAGAGTTGCTGTTATGGTTGTCTGGGTTGGTGCTGGACACAGACAGGGATTTAGTGGAGTCAGTTCAATATATCTGCGATCAGACCAGGGACGTCCTGGCAAAAACGAACCCAAATTACCGCTTGTGTGTCCCAGCCCGAAAGCCGGCCGCAATTGCGATTTGGAAACTGGCTACCGGCACTAACGATAACCCCGCCCCCAGCCCCTGACGTAGTCTGTGCTTAGCTCTGGAGCAGCAAAGACATGGTGCCTGCTAAGCACCGGTTTTTAGCACCTGGAGCCGGTGCTTACGTGGTGGAAACACGAAGAACTGGTGCTAAGTCAGACACTGGCTCCGAACTAGCACTAGCACCAGCGCAGTGGAAAAGGGTCAACAGTAGATGTTGCTCCTTTACGAGGCACTAGCGGCTCCTCACTGTCACTGCCTGCTGCTCCCGACATTGCACTCTCTCACAGTTTAATCATTTGAAACTGCCGCTGCTGCAGGGTTCGCTCGCTTGCTGTTTAGGCAGCGTAATGATGAGGCCCTAACAGGGTCGCCCCCTGGTGGTTGGCTGACTATTGGGTTTAGAAAGTGCTTGATTTGACATGCAACAGAGCTTGCTTTTTAAATGTTAAAATCGCCGACGATCATCGTAATTTAATCGTGGCAGCTAAAATCGTGATCGTGATTAAAATTCGATTAATTGTGCAGCCCTAGAACCTACCCAATATTGTAGAGGCACACAGATATAGATCAATGTTAATGCAACAAAAATTCCTTTCTGTCTCTGTATAACAAGTACAGCTGCTTGTCCATGTCTTGAAATTTACAGTCCAGAGTCAACCGCAGCTGCTTGAACAGGTTAAACAGACACTGTTCAGCTGATTAAGATCTACCAGGAGATGAAAAAGTCAATTTCCACAGTCTTGGCGTGTCAGTGTGAGGTTAAGGATGCAGTCTCATCTGAGGCTTTGCTTAAAAACAAACGCCGTCCCTCCTGGCATTCTTTCTGTAGACAGAGACCAATAATTGAACTCAGTGCACTTTGAACAGTCAACCAAGGGTTGCTGTTGCTTACATTCATTTCATGTACACACATACACAATACACACACACAACAGACATTCCGTACACCCCCACACAAATCTGAGAGTATCTGTTTCGCCTGGAGGATTAGCCTCTTTGTTGACTGTGGTGGTTTACACATACAAGCACAGCAAGACCCTCGTCTGTACATGTATACAGAAGCTTAAACCGCCCACACCGACATGCTGAAAGTGAAGTGTAGCCCAGAGCGAGACCGGAGCGCTGCTCTCTGAGATACATACCAGAGACGTGCTCATGGTTAACTTTGATGTGGACTCGCTCCGTGTCTGTGAGAGTTTTGCCTCAGGGAAAAAGCCTCTGATACTAACAAGGGTCTGGGTGGCTACTGAGATCAGTTTAATATTAGTGTTGGTGCTGGGAAGGCAAGTTTGAGAGCACTGAACTCTCTGGCTCTATCATACTAATACATTTCTGCTATATTAGTCTGGTATAAGAATAAAAAAGAAATTTAGAACCAGTTCATGATGTTTAATGCCTTTTGACAGGTGGGTTTATTTCCAGAAAAAAAAGCCTGGATCATAGGTATATTTTGAAGTAAATTGATTGATTGGGATCAGTTGCTGGTGGTGACACGGATAAAAAGCCAGACTGTTGGATTGACAGGTCACGTCTGGGAAATACATATGACATAAAATGAAGTGTGCGCTGAGCTCAGAAGATAAACATGTTTATTAAATGTAAGCTGTTTCTGCTCATCTTCCTCAATCCAAATATAGCAACTTCGCCATAGAAGAGTGTCATTCAAGTGTTTGAGAACCTCCCATCCATATTAGTGGATGAAGTGCTTCTCAAGTATGAGCTATTCATCCTGAAAAGCCTGAGAGGTTCACTGAAACCTACAATTAGAAGCAGGGAGCTAATCACTGAAATCAGCTGCTGTACTGTGGGTTTACGATTAAAAAAAAAAAAAAAAAACTCAACTTGTACTTTTTCAGTTTGCATGGTTGAGAACTGCTGTTTGAGACAATCAGAATTCATGAGCCTTTTTTTTCTAAGGTCCTCGGAGGTTATGACGTGGAGAACCCTCAAAGGTTCCTCGAAGCACTTCCAAGTTGTCGACTGCGTGAACACAATTAAGCTTCTCAGCTGGATGCATCCGAATTTAAATTTGACCTTGAATTTAAAGTTGCAACCCGCTATAATGAATTAGGAGATATCACACTTGTTACAGAACTGCAGTTTTGGTGATTTTCATGCCTTGGGTTGAGGGATAACAGGATTCTCTATGGTCTGATGAAAGCCTTCAACTCTCTCATGAACCACTTTAAAAACTCTTATAAAAAAGATACTGGACAGTGACTCAATTAAAAGTGAAAATCACTCACTGAATATGTATTTGTAAGTAAGTGTACTTAATAACAAATATTGTACTGTATCAGAAGTAGAGTAATTTTGTGCTTAATCCAAACCAATTATACATTTAGAAATATTTATTTCTCTCTAAGTGTAGAGGTTAAACATGTGTCAGAAAGAAATGAATTAAAATAATCTGCAAATATTCAAAATTACAGTTTAACAGTTTATGAATTAATGTCTTAGAATTTATTATGTAGCACCAAGTTCTATCGAGAAAATATCCAAATGTAATGAATTAAAAGTAGTCAGAGTAAAACTCCGAGTAGAACGCAGTATTTCTGTGTCCCTACTTTTCACAGCTGCTTCGCCGTCTCTCTGAGGACACGGCTTTGTTTTTCTTGCCTTTACATCTGTGTTCAGCGTGAGGCTCCACAAGAAGTGTCAAGAAATTCATAGACAGCCACACATGTAACATCCTCCAGTGTGCACATGTGGTGACAGAGGATGCTGCCTGTGTGTGTGTGTGTGTGTGTATGTTTGTGTGTGCGCGCGTCTGTTGGACTGCCTCTATCTCTGTGTTTTCACCTGCCGGCTTTCATTTGGCTGACAGAGCGGAACGAGGAGAGATGCCTGTCAGCTCCGAACCCGGTGACTCGCTGTGACGTCATTTGTTATGATCCTCAGTGTGTGTGTGTGTGTGTGTGTGTGTGTGTGTGTGTGTGTGTGTGTGTCTGTCTGTCTGTCTGTCTCTTGTATGTGTGTGTTTTATGCTCATGTACTTTATGTAAGTTTAAATCTCGCCTTGCCCTCTCTGTCCTCAGTAACCTGGGATGCCTTTTTGCTGTGTATGTGTGTGTTGGCTGTTGGAGGGGGGGGGCTGCCACTGGTCCCCCCCCCTCCATCCTAACGCTTCCTGTGTGCTGAGCAGCGGTTTCATTGGTGCTTGCCGGGTCCCTGAGACACCAGTCTGCTCGGTGATTAGAGGCTAGGGGGGGGTCTGCCGCCATGCCATTGGCTGGCCTCGACACGCCGGGGAGGAAACAGCCAGTCACCTGCTGCATCCTGCGGAGTGTGTACATGTGTGTCTTTCTTTTTTTCCAGTGAAATGAGGGACAGCAGAGCCACAAACAGCATTGTCTGCAGAAAAAGAAGCCATCACTTCAAAAAGCCAGGAGTCGCTCGGGGGTGTTCGAGGAGGCTGTGTGTGCTGAAGGGGGGGGGGGTTACATTAAATGTTTTTCTGTGCCAACGTGGAGTGACTCATGGTCATGCTGGGGGGGTTAAAAGGGTGAAGATGAGGGGGGAGGCTGGGTGATCGGGGAGGTGAGGTAATGCCTCAGACCAGAGATGATGTCATCACAGAACAGACAATACACACATACCTCTGCCGGCACGCAGCGTGAATGAATGAACGAACAACCAGTGAATTTGATTGATCACTACACAATGACCAATGATTGATCGTCTAGCTGTGACTAATGTGACAAGCAATAATTCTTCCAGCGTGGCGGAGGAAATGAAAAAGGCCAGACGGGCGATATTTTTGGCAGAAAGTCGATGCGTCCTCCGGCTGCTCAGATTTAATTGTGATTGTTTTTTTATGCGTTTTGTGTTGTTCTGCTCAAACCGGCAGCCTCACATGGTCTCACACTGTCTGCCGCCTTTAAGTGGAGCAGTAGCCTTGTGGGCCAACAGTGGCACATTAGCAGCGGGTGAGAGCTGGCACTGTTTGACAGGATCGCTGGAGCGTCAGCAGCAACACACACACACACACACACACACACACACACACCAACAACTGTCCCACCCCTACCTACACCCCCACCCCCTCTGTTCCCAAGGGTGGAATACGTTGACATGACAATTATTATCAAATAATCATCAAGTGCGCCAGCTCATTTGAAATATAATTCAGATATAATGAAACATTAAACATGATAAAGGTGAAGTAATAATCATCATAGTGTCGTGAACGTATAGTAGTAAGGCTATAAAAACAAATATATGACCCTCCACAGTGGAGACGTACACTGGATGCTTCCTGCAGCCAACAGATGGATTTCTCAAAATAACTGAATGGCTCTGGTATCAGAGTGATAGTGGGTTTTTTTTTCTTTTTAAGAAAAGGCGGGGGTAAGACTTGAATGAGTCTGACTTTTAGCTCTTCAAAGATTTATAGGCAGAGGAAATTCATAGCAAAAGAGGCACAAGGAGAAGGAAAACATTTGTGCTGAGAAATCAGAAGGAGAATATTTCTATACATATTTTTTCAAATGATCAGCTCTTTTGAATCTTATTTTATCATATAAAAACACAAGATCTCATTATTTTCGGTTTTGTATTGGATATAGTAAAAATATAAAACCCAACACCCTTTTAAAAACCCTTAAAAAAAAGAAAAAACAAAAGAACAAGGACCATTTTATACAAACAGAAGACACAAAGATAAAAACAGAGTGGGGGTGGGGCGCTAATCATTTTTTCATACATGGTTCATTAAGGATACCTTTAATTGGCTTTGATCAGGGGGGTTAATATAATCAGTAAAGCGCTGCCATATATTAATGTGTCTTATAAAAATGCATCTGTTTCTTCACATCTTGTTTCTTTTTCCAATTGTCAGCAGCTAAAATTTTGAATAACTTTATTCTAATTGGCAGAGTAACATATTTCCATTTTAATTGAGAACATTCTCTGAGCAGAAGCGAGCAGGATTTCTGTAAGCTTCATGTCATGGACTGATATGTAAATTTACCCAGCAGACATGTATCAGAGTCTAGTGGGAAACATCTCAGAGTCCTTCAGCTGTAAATAACTTAATCTCAGTCTCATCTTTTTGAGATTCAGGAGCTGTCAAAATATGTCAACGTGAGTCATCCCACATGGCACAAAAACCTCTACAGACTCATTCTAACTACACATAATGTCAAGGCCTCAACTTACAACAGAGAAATGGTTAATAATTAACTGAAATTGGCTGAAAATGAAAACTTACTACGTGTTCAAAGGGCAGTGAAGAAAAGTATTGAACATGTAATGTAAACACTGATGTGAGGAACTTAGTATTGACACCAGGGCCAGAGTGACCTGACGTTCCTTTATTTTATCTTTTTATTTTTATTTTAATCCCTTTATTAGTCCCACAGTGAGGAAATTTCCATTCATGCTGCCGTTACAACTAGACCACCACACAGGGCATTTATTTCCAAGGAGAAAGCTTCGATTCCATTTCATCACAATATTCATGGATAAATACTCCATAAATAATGGAAGCTCTCGGATAACTTGTTTGTTTTCCCTCGCTTTCACTCCCTGCTGATTTAGAGTTTTGCAGGGGTCGATCAGTCAGAGCAGGAGTCAGTGGACTGGGACCATGAGGGTGTATAGGTCTGTGGACAAGCAGCTGAGAGGAGAGATCCAGGGTAACCGGGGTTAGAACGCCGGGCCGGATCAGAGACATGGATTAAGGCATCAGGAGCAGGATGACTCATCCACAGCTCTGAGAAGTTCCCCTCTGCTGTAAACCTCTTTGCACCCCCGCAGCCACAACAGCGTGGTGTGATGTGATGGTCAGATTGTTAACCCCTCCTCCTTTCACTTGCTAAATTTATCCTCGATTTATCCTCATCTTGTCTCCAACCCTGCCCCCCCCCCCCCCCTCCAAAAAGATGACATCACCTCTGCTCCTGGCTCTGCTCTCTAGTAAATCATTCTGCCACATTTATCCCTCCTGGCATGTTTTAATCCACCACAAAGTAAATGCACTGTCTTTTTAAAAGAGTCTGACGGCCGTTTCCAAAACAAGGTGATTGTCAACTCACGGCCAGCACCTGATGTGCCTCTTAAAAAGGAATCACTAATTGATCCAAAACTGCTTTTATGTCCAAACAAACTTCAGATGACAGTGTTTGTCTAACAGTGAAATCATCCTCACACCCCCTGACGAGCTAAAGCTGTGCAGGTTAAATCAGGATTAGGCTCAGGTTTTTGCGATGATGTCATCCTTGCTGCCCCCCTACAGTGAGCACCTAATAGAACACACACACACACACATGCACACACACACACACACACACACACACACACACACACACACACACACACACTATCCGTGGTTGCACACTTTTATAAAGATCCAGGTTAATTACTTAGGCTCTTAGTTGTGTAATGGTCCCGAGTCTGTGGATTGAGTCCAAGTGCGCGGGGGCTAAAGCTGCTGTGTGGGCGGGTGTGTGTCGGCCAGAGTTGTCTGTGTGGGCAAGTGTTTTTGTGTCTGTCTGCTCAAAACTGTAAAAAAAAATATTCCAGGAGGTTCGGTGTGTGTTTAAAAGCGATTGCATCAGACAGAAGCAATAAAATTTACAATTATTTCTTCTGTTATTGGCACTGGAGCGAAGTGTCATAATGACATAATGTAGTTTCTTCAGCACCTCACACACTGGGCTGGGTGTCAGAGGCTTGTTCAGATAACTTTAGTAAAGGGAGTCCAGTTGTGACACAGCGTGGTCTGCACTGTCAGTCACGGCCCGCTAGGTTGCAAACATCATTTAGCATTAATGTGTTACAGGCTACAGGTAACAGCTAAGCTCCTGGCTCCACAAGGTTAAACAGCACAAAGCTAGCACAACATTAGCTCCATCAGATACCAAGTGACAAAGTTCACATAACAGTAGCAGGAATAGGCTACCAGTTACCAATCTAATGACAGCTAACAGGAAAGGAGCTGGTGTCAGATTAAGTGTCATGGGCCATTCCTGCAAGTTGATAACTGTGTTTATGGAGCAGAAGATTTCATGACAGTAGTTTATACTTTTTTTAAGCAGAAGCTTTCCTCCTTCAAAATAATAATCTCCCTTTGGACGTGTGCTTTTCCAGCTCTAACATGAACATGAACTAGTGTTGGACACGTCACTTTAAACCCGACCCTTTTGTCCCTGCAGGTCTTTGGCAATAAGATGGTCATCCCTTCACTGGATGGTGCCTTGTTTCAGTGGAACCGGGACAGGGAGAGTATGGAGGCAGTGCCTTTCAGTGTGGAGTCCCTGCTGGAGTCATCCTACCGCATCGGGGAGGACACTGTCCTGGTCGGGGGCAAATCCCTTACTACCTATGGCCTGGGGGCCTACAGCGGCAAGGTCGGCGAAATTATTTCAATTAAAGTTTCTAGTGTGTTTTTAAAGAATGAAATGACACTTTCCTCTGTTTTACCTTGAGCGAACTTGTTCTCACCACACTCACATTCCTCTTTGTCATTTCCCTTCGCGGTGTTCGCCACAGATTCGCTACATCTGCTCGGCTGTGGGCTGCAGTCGCTGGGGGGAGGACGAGCTGGACACCGAAGACGTGCTCCTGCTGCAGAGGACTCAGAAGACTGTGCGAGCCATCAGACCCCGGTCAGGGATGGAGAAGTGAGTTTAATTTAATCAGTCAATCAATCTGTCGTTGTCAGTCAGCCAGTCAGTCATGAGTCATGAAGCAGCCACTGTATCATGTGTGGTTTTTCAGAAGGCCTCACGGCACTCCATTGACTTTCTGTCAATGGTTTTAAATGAAGACAGTTAACTTTTCAGCCACAAGGACATCTTTTCTTTTTTTACCTGCTGGATTTACAGCACTGACCAGACTGATGATTTTAATTTAATATATTCAATGTCTTATACTAATTTGCTCCCTAATCAAGAAATATGATGCAGATGAGGGTTAAATAGGTTTTGCTTTTGTTGGCATTGGAGCCATAATTAAAATGCAGTGGGTAATTAATGATTTAGTTATTAAAGAAAATGTTTATCAGGATTTTAGTTTGACCCTTAATTGTGCTAATCAATTCTAAAATAGAAATTGGAGTAGTTTTTTCAGTTCTGTATTATCACTCTTTACCAGGTGGAACTTCAGTGTTGGAAACTTTGAGCTGAAGCTGGTTCCTGAGATGCAGCCTGGAGTGAACTTCCTGGAGGGAGAGCTTGCGAACAGCGAAGCCTGGAGGGAGAGTCAGCGCATCATCACGGATGAGCCAAAAGAGAGAGAGCAGACAGAGAACCAACAAAGCCAGAACCAGCATTTGGACCTCGTCATCAAAGTGTCTGTGCCTGATTGGAAGGTGATGGCCTTCAGTACCGAGCCTGATGGACAGCTGGTCTGGGAGCGTCAGGTGAGACTTTACACTGAGCATGTTTGCAGCACTTTTTCTCAAACTTGACCGTCACTCTGGACGTCCAGGCTGATTGTGCATCACCTGTGTTGTGTAGTTCTGCACACCCATCGCTTCGGCCTGGCTGGTGGGCGGTGGAAAAGTCACTCCAATCACCCTGTTTGACGACAATGCCTACAGCAACCAGTCAGAAACCGATGAGGAGGATGATGATGACAATCCAAAGAAGGCCGGTGGAGCTGCAGAGTCCAGTGTTTACCTCGGTAAATTCCAGTGTTTAGTTGCTGTGTTTGCAGTTTCTTCTATGAGCTGTCAGTGGCTCTAAAGTCACTCTAAAGTAACTCCTTTGTCCTGGGTTTATCAGGGATGTACCAGGGACAGCTCTACCTCCAGTCCTCTGTGAGGATCACCGAAAAGTTCCCTTCCAAAGCTATTGGATCAGAAAAGGACATAATTCCACTCCCCACTGTCAAATGGAAGCCTTTAATCCGTAAGTCCACGTCTCCTTAGTCATTAGGTGCCGTGTCTGATCATTAAGGCGAATTAGTTTGTGAGGAGCACTGACCAAAGACTGACTTCATCATCATCGTTTTCAACATAAAGTTATACTATATCATGTTTTCAAGAAACATATGAATCAATTTGTTTTGGTCTTGTCTCCTGTTGCTCCGAGCTTTGTCTTCATTCCCCTTCTGTTATTCCGACTCTGTTGATCCCTCTTTCCACCGAGATCAAAGAACTGACTCATCTCCGTCCTTGACACAGATTCCCCGTCTCGGACTCCGGCCCTGGTTGGCTCTGATGAATTTGACAAGTGTCTGAATAATGACAAGTTCTCCCATGAAGAATACAGCAACGGAGCCCTGTCCATCCTTCAGTACCCATATGGTAAGAACCTGATAGAGACAGAGGCTGTGAAAGACTGAAGTCTAATACACTATACACATGTATGCTCTAGAATGTACAGCAGAGAAAAGAGGAAGTTCATCGGGAGGAACAAAATGAACAAAACCCTGCTGACTAATTTCTGTTTTCTTCTCTATAGACAATGGCTACTATTTCCCCTACACCAAGCGTTACAGGGAGAGACGCGACAGTGACGTACTCCTGATAAAGGGAAACGAGGCGGGACGTGAGAAACGCCGGAGGAAGGACCCCGTGCTGCTGCTGCCCTGGTGGAAGGAGATCCTCGGCACCATCGTCTTCTGCATCGCCGCCACAACCTACATCGTCCGCAAGTTCTTCCACCCCCCCGCCCCCGCGGCCTGTGTGAGGGTAAGACCAGAGACCTGCAGCAAGAACACCACACTGACAACGACTGCTGGTGGTCCTGCTTGTCACATAATGTTAATGTTAATTTAGACCCTGCACGCAACCTCTGAAACCAGTGTACATCCAGAAAAACAACTTCCACATATGAGACGGTTCATCATGATAACGACTGATTCACTTGCTTCATTTGAAGGCTTTGTCAGGATTTCTGCTTTGACACACAAATTATGTCCCATCAGGAAATATTTCTTCAAATTATTTCACTTAACAAACTCATATCCATGTTTTCATTTCGGCGATAAAAAGTTAATTCAAAATTGGTGTAAAGTCTCTATTTTCAAAGCAAGATATAATTAAGTGAGAATTTGTTCTTTTTATATTAAGTGCATTTTTTTCTAAAACAGTTTTTTAAATCTAAAACAATCTCCATTCAGATGAAGGTTTTAGCTCTGTATCAGAAATAATCTCCATCGAAACTGACACGCCTGAAAACTCATATCACATATCCATTCCCATACACTGGGCACAGCACAAGCTGGTGTTTGTTGCCTCCTGCACATGTCGCAGTAGTGATGACGATAAAATGCAGAGTGCACAACAGCTGCTAGCATAGACAGCACTGTCAGCGATGCCTGTAATTTGTTATCCATGCTGAATTAACCTTCCCAAAAAGGGTCACGTGACAGGAGCATGTCATGACTGATAAGACCAAATCAGGAAGTGATTGTTGCAGCCTGTGTCGTTGTTTATCTCAGTGTCCCACTGTAGTGATGACAACAGCGTTTTCAAACAGCTGGGTCAGCAGCATTTCCAAAAGTTTTTTTTTCCCCTCAATTCTGAAACCACTAAATGGACATATAGAGAAAGTTACGAGTTTGAAAATGAGCGCCTGTTAGTGTGGATGTGACCTAGGAGACCTTATTCAGCTTGTTCTTGCAAGAAAGGAGTTAAATCCAAAACTATTCAACATTAATAATTAACACGTGTCTGTCCTCCTTCTGTCCCTCAAAGCAACGGAAAGAGTCGGAGACACAGTGTCAGACAGACTCCAAATTTGACCTTGAGGTTGTGGAAGCCAAAGAGCCAGTTGCTATGGAGACCCGCTCCACTGAATATGTGTCCAGGTAAGTCGGTCGTTACACTGAGGCTGAGGCAGACTGTGTTCTGTGGAAATGGTTTTTTTTTGTCATGACTCAGGAGAACTTCACGAACACTACCGCTGTGCCGGGAATCGTTGTCCTCACTCTTCAACGTCACACGCGAGCCTCACTCTCTCAAGGTGTAGCTACAGATTCGGCACTGTTACCATGGTGACCACTGGTCTTCCAGCCTGCCTGGATAGGACAAGGCGGAGATGGGAGATACGAGTCGTAGTAGTGCATGATTGGATAACTCAGCTGTTTGCCGTCAAATGAAAATGACCTTGGCCCCCGCAGACCCCACCCTGCCCAGCAGCATCTGCCACAGGGTCGGGGTGTCACTTTACATCACTGTCAGCACATTGTCACAGGCGTTTTCCTTATTTTGGACAGTCCAAATATGATCAGTAGCCATAATTTATGTGCTGTCACTGCCCCCCCTGCAGTCTGATCGATGGCATGTTTACATCTGTTATCTGGATAATTCGGCTCTGCCCCCAAAAATACAAGCAAGAAATCAAATTAAACCGCATCTTTTTTTTTCTCCTCTTGTCAACACTTGCACATTCTCTTCTTCTGATCCACCCTGAAATGACAAGCACTCCACCCGCCCCCTTTCCTTTAAGGCTGCTGCTGCAATTCATGCAAATTGCTTTTTGCTGAAGAAGTTTCCCTAAATAAATCTGGTGACTGTTGCAGCAGCTGAGGCGGGCATGAGTCAGGATTATTAGGAGGGAGATAGAGATCAGGAAACGAGGCCTGAATCACATGTGCCCACACATTGCCTAATAAGACAGCCTTCAATCCCCTGAGGAGCTTGAGCAAGAGATGCTTTGACTGGGTGTAGATCAGTGCTTCCCAAACTTTTTATAGATCATGGCACCTCTTCAAAAGACATTTTTTTGTCATGGCACCCCCGAGCAAACCAACCCCCAGTATAACATACATATGTGCACAAGGATGCTGCTGGTTTGAACATTTTGATTTGATATTATATAATATCAGTGTCAAGTTCAATAATGATTGCTCATTCTCAGTCTCTCCGGATTAAAGCAAACAGGTGCTCTGCAGATTTACAGACACAAATATTTCACTTAAACGATGAATACAATTAAATACGCCAATATTTGAAACCTATTTCTTTCATTTTCTTTCAAATTGAAATGAGCTTGTTTTTAAGGTTTTCAAGGACAAACAAAACAAAGTGTTTCCAGGCATTTCAATGGGAGCTGTGCACACACTCTGACGTGG
Source organism: Centropyge bicolor (assembly GCA_037975185.1). Classification (NCBI taxonomy): domain Eukaryota; kingdom Metazoa; phylum Chordata; class Actinopteri; family Pomacanthidae; genus Centropyge; species Centropyge bicolor. Next base: position 125,305 of record JBBMOC010000198.1, on the reverse strand, counting down.
GCAGAGAAAGCACAACCTGCAGGTCTGACTCACTGACAGGCCGTTTCTCGTCTTGTTTTCATGCGTACGAGGGATGAGAGAGACCGATCGCACAAGTATGATGTTGGGAGTGGATCAGACAGTGATGGATATCTGTCCTCCACAAACCGCTGTCACACACGTAGTGTTCAGGCTGATGGGATTGTTGGTGGTGGGTGAGGTTCACTGCTGTCAGACTGTGAGGCCTGAGATGTGTCAGGATTTCTTTACCTTGTCAAATCTTTCCATCTCTTGCTCTGAGGGTCACTACTTTTCTGACTGCTGAGCTCCTGAAAAGTCCAGATCCAGGAAGTGTGTTGTGTTTGTTCAGATGCCATTAGCTGTGTAGAAACTTACATACAGTTTTTAATACAATGATATTTGCTTTTTCTGCTGTTTTGAAATGTTTGAAAACTTAACACGAAGTTAATGTAAATGTTGTCATTTGTTTTAATGTGGTGAAACGTTATGAAAAAGGCAATAAATGAACAGTGATATGATCATGATCCTCAAGGCACCCACAAGGAACCACTGGTGTGGAAGAGAGTAAATGGAAACAGAGTTGGTGATATCTCACTATGAAGCAAACTAAATGATTTTATTTCTTTTAGTGGTGGCTATAGCTCTGGAGGTAGAGCAGTTGTTCACCAGTCAGAAGGTTGGTGGTTCAATCCCTATGTGTCAAAGTGTCCTTGGGCAAGATACTGAACCCCTAATTGCCCCCAATGGCTGTTCCATTGGTATGTTAATGTACGTCGCTTTGGATAAAAGCGTCTGCTAAATAAAATTGTAAATTGTAAAATTGTCTACATAGAATAACAGAGAACTTCTAAATGGTTTTTACTGTTATTCAGTGTTGGACCTCTGGAGTCTGTGTTAGTGACAGACAAGAGATTTCCTGACAGCACAACATTAGTTTGGATTCATGATACTGTTCAGCTGTAAGTTGGCTTCCCACCAGCTCAGCAGCCTTGATAAGGATTCTTTCACTGATAATCACTTTTTATCACTTTACCACCTTTTGAAATTGTCGGCGGTGTCGGTGATAACACACTCGTCACACACACACAGCTCCTTTGTACAAGTGAGAGAGGTGTGATTGTTCTTTGCATAATGACATCCAGTGTTTTCTCCCCAGGTACCTGACAGACTTTGAGCCAGTGCAGTGCCTTGGCCGCGGGGGCTTCGGTGTCGTGTTTGAAGCCCGCAACAAAGTGGACGACTGCAACTACGCCATCAAAAGAATCCGTCTGCCCAGCAGGTAGCGCCGCTCGCTGGCCACACCACACACTTCCTTGCTTGAGGCTATTAGCTCTTCCTTTATCCCTGCTTTCTTTAAAGCTGTTCAACTGAGTCATGTTGGCGGCTGCCAACTTGTCTAAACACACAAAACCACATAGAGGCATAATTGACATTTTGGTACAAATATTATGCACCCAAAAATGGAAAGTAAGCGTTAAGCATCAGCAGCTCTGCATGTATTTTCATTTCAGCCCTGTTGTTGACGGGTGCCTCACGCTGTGCATAACAAACAAGCCTGTAAAATATTTTCATGCCCAGTGTTTTTGTTGAAGCACTCATTGAGCCCTTGGCGTGTCAAGACTGGGCTCGTGTGAATGTCTTTACAGTCACTTAGTGCAATGGAAAAAAAAAAAATCCTGATTCCAGATTCTGGTCTTGGAACCTACATTCAGTCAACAATGAATCACAAGTGTGACTAAACACAAGAACGAGCAATAAACAGCAAAGTTCACTGAGATTGTGTTGTGATATTTTGAAAGTTTGGGGATCAACTGAAAAACAACTGTCAAAGTGAGAGTGAATTGTGAATGTGGATTGAACCCAAACACTCACTTTTTACATTGTTCAGAGAGCTGGCCCGGGAGAAGGTGATGCGAGAGGTGAAGGCCCTGGCCAAGCTGGAGCACACGGGGATTATCCGCTACTTCAACGCCTGGCAGGAGAGCCCCCCGGAGGGCTGGCAGGAGGAGATGGACCAGAGATGGCTGAAAGACGAAAGGTGAGCCGAGGCTTTTAAACCTGTTATCCTGTGCCGCTCAGCAGCTCGAGCTTGGCACCAACACTGCCGGGGGTCTGTCGTCCAGAGACGGCACCCGTGCAAAGAATTTTAACCCTCGGGAGAAACCGTGACATTTGTTACACTACAGACTTGACATCATTCGCCTCATCTCACTGGTTGATTAAGACAGATGTTGAAATACCAGGGGAGGAAAAAAGCATATTCACACTAAGCATGTTTGCAGCAGTTAAGTGAAATTTGGGTGTTTAGTATTTTCTGTTAGTTTGCTTTGGCAGATTAGAGCTAAAGTAGCACCATGCAGAGTCGTATTTTTATTTATTTTTGATATTGGTAAACAATAAATGTTTTACTGCTTCACTGTGTTCATGCCAAATCAAATCAACTGTAGGTATGACTGAAACATTAGTAGGCCTGTCAGCAACAACACTCCTCTCCCTCCTTCAGTACCACCGACTGGCCAATGAGCTTCCTTGACCACATGGAGGCGCTGTCGGTCAAAGTTCCAGTGTCCAGCTCAGTGTCCCCTGTCTGTGGGCCTGGGGGACACGCTCTGGAGGCCTCGGCCGACGAGCAGGCTCTGCTGTCCAGCAGTGCCAGCGGCGCTGTGGGCTTCAGTGTCGACATGGGAGACCTGTCCTTCCACCCGCTGCTGGGCCACGACAGCCTGATGTCCGAGAGGGACAGCCAGGCCGACCCCGACGCCTCAGACACCCCCCACTCCTTCGAGCTCTGTCCTCCTCGCGGTCCCAGCGACTGCACCTCTTCTTCCTTCGACATTGTGTTCGAGGACTCGGGCTGCGACCGGGACGCCGACGCCGACGCAGACACGGACTCGGCTTCTGGCGCCCCCAGCCCAGGCACGCTGACGGAGAAGAACAGCTCGTCTTCCTCGCACACCAGACGACAGGAACCTGTCCCCCCTTCCTCCTCCTCTCCCCCCCGGCCAACCTCGCTTACCCTGGCTCTCCCCACAACTCCTCCAACCCAGCGAGCGCAGTCTGCTCCCAAGGTCAGTCAATCATTTACTGAGTCGGCTGCAATTAACTGCTGTTACGATCGTGTTTGTCCTTTTTATTATTAATATTAGTCCTCACTATTAAAAACCTACTGTTTTAAATATACCTTTCAACGCATGCTGGCGACGACATCTGAATATTTCTAACAAGATTTTGTTTTTTCACTGCTGTACTTTCAGCTCACAATCACACATCTGTCATTTAGAAAAAATAAATATCTATAGTACTTCAGTAAGAAAATAAAAGCTGCAGATGTTAATGTAAAATAAAGCCATTTATTGTTTTGTATGATTTGAGGCAGACACTTGAGATTTCCCTTTTTTTCCCAGCTTGAAACCTTCCTCTCTTGTCTCCAGGTGTACCTGTACATCCAGATGCAGCTCTGTCGGAAAGAGAACCTGAAGGACTGGATGGCTCAGCGCTGCCTCCCAGAGCAGAGGGAGCACAACCAGTGTCTGGACATCTTCCTCCAGATCGCAGAGGCTGTCGATTTCCTGCACAGCAAGGGGCTCATGCACCGGGACCTCAAGGTGAACAGACTCACTGACACACTGTCGACTGTACAGACAAAGGCGGAGGAAGCAGGAAGCTGAAATCATCCCTTTCAGTTTATCTCCTACTGGAATTGTGAACGTAAAACAAGAAATACAATCCACTGTTCTGACTGCAAGTTAGAAATGTGAACACTCACTGATTACTACCTCTTAATTTCAATATTTAATTTAAACTACAAATGTCACTTTAAATTCTCAAGGAAACAGCTGTCATGTTCACCATTTCTCAACTGTTTTCTGTTATGTGCAATATTTTCTGTATATTTATTTTCTGTATATTTATTTTCTGTATATTTATGCTAGATATCTATATTCACTTTTACAGTCAATACAACTACTTAGTGCAATAATTCAACTTGCTGCTACTTGCTCTGTGCAATAACCTGTATATAACTCTTGTTCATTTACATATGTCTATACATAGCTCATAGCACCGTATTTATATATAGTATATATTTATATCTCTTTTTCATATTTTTATATTTCCACCGACTGACACTATTGTTGCTGACTCTTTGTTGGAAGCCATTGCATCGAAATTTCGTTACCCAACTTGCACTGCCGTGTATATTGTGTAATGACAATAAAGAAAGTCTATTAGTTTCCTTCAACATCTCCTTCCCTTCCTCCCTGACCTGTCACCGTCTGTCCCGCAGCCCTCCAACATCTTCTTCACCATGGACGACGTGGTGAAGGTGGGAGACTTTGGCCTGGTGACGGCCATGGACCAGGAGGAGGACGAGGACGAGCCGAGCGCCCTGACGCCCGCCACGCTCCTGACCCGGCACACGGGCCAGGTGGGCACCAAGCTCTACATGAGCCCAGAGCAGGTGAGCCGGCGCAGGACGTTCGTAGAGATGTGGTCACCTCTGAAATAAGGACTTTACATCTCACAATCCATCCTTCCCTTTTTGTCCCGACAGCTGTCTGGAAACTCGTACTCTCATAAAGTGGATATTTACTCTCTGGGTCTGATCCTGTTTGAGCTGCTGTATCCTTTCAGGACCCAGATGGAGAGAGTGAGGGTGAGTCAGCAAACACACCAGCACATTACACTGTCTTAACTTTAATTCCTTTTCTCTCTCCTTTTATTGAATTCCTGAAATGATTCCTCTACAGCAATAAATTACCTCGCAACTCAGGTTCTAAAGCTGCCGAACACTTGGTTATCAGAGTCAATTTGGACAGTATTTGTATTTTTGCTGTTTATTACACACAGTGTTCTCAGTGTTACAAATTGGTTTGTGAAGCATTAGATGACAACAGCAGTGAAGACAAAAGGCTCTGTAAGCAAAGCAAGACCTCAGAGGCAGGTTGAATAGATTCATTAAACAAAAAGCAAGATTACACCAAGTGCCTTTTGAGAAATTAATTTATGTATCAGAAGCAATTAAAATTTTTAGATCATTTCTAAAACCGACAGGTCACCACTGATTATAAGGAGAGTTAAAATGGGAACGCTATGATCTCATTTTTGGCTTCAGTAAGAATCACTGCAGTTATTTAAGAGAGTTTCTCATGAGGCAGCGCATCTTTCTGTCCCTTCTTTTGTTCAGTTAATTATTCTATTTTGTCTATTTTGAAAGCTCTGCTGGGGAAACTGATACATAATCACCATCATCATTTGAACGATGATGATAAATTATTATCAGATTTGTCACATTTTCTTTGTCCTTGTGTTTGTGCGATCGACCGGGACGCCTTTGTCTCGGCAACAAAGGGCCTGATTAGCCATTAGCACAGCTCCACTCACAGGTGTTTACATCCTTTCTTGCAGACACTGACAGAGGTGAGAGCGCTGCGCTTCCCCGAGGTTTTCTCCAAAAACAACGTTCAGGAGGTGAGTGGCTGTCTGCTGCCACCTAGTGGCTCTAAGCTCAAACTACAGCTGAACCCATAAATAAGACCACTGTTACTGTTGTTCATCCTAAGAACCATCAGTAGGAAATGAACAAAGAGGGACACGTCCGGAGCGGTGCTCATTCTCATTATGCCACAGATTTAAATGACCTCATCTTGCTCACTCGGTGAATCAACCCTGCTGAGCTAATCCAATTAGGAGGGTTAGTTGGATTATTTACCTCCAAATCAACACAATATAAAACTAGATGTGAAAATGTCATTTTACACAATAAAACTTGACATAAAACAGCTGTATCAACATGATTAATAAGTATGATTAATAATCCCATTAGAGTCAGATTATCGACATGTTGAACTAAATATGTTCTTTTTTTATTTATTATTATAATTTTTTTAGTTAAACATCAAACAGGACCAAAGACAACACAATCGTAAACAAAGACATCACTGCACAAACAAACTGTCCAAATGTGACAGACCAAAACAAAACATACCACACCATTATAAGAGAAAAAAAAACAAAAATAAAACAGACAAACAAACAAAACAAACAAACAAACAAAAAAAATATATAAATATGTTCTTTAGCGCCTCACCAGGTGCTGCTCTCCTGTTTGTGTGGGCTGGGTTACACCGCCTTGTTTACCTGTTTACTTTGTAATGAGATTAACATAATCCCATAGCATAATCTGTGATTTTCCAACACGGGAATTACCCTCGCCCTGTCATCCCAGTATGCTGCTCCACGAGCTGTGTCCTGTTCTGGTTGAGATGTCCTGTACATTGTCCAAGCATTTCTGTATATTTTTATGTAGTTTTTTCTGAAATGAGTTGAGTGTGAATTTAGTTATTAGGTTACAATTTGCACTGATTCTGTAGATTACTGTATTCTGATGCAGTTGTGATCACTATATTGTTTTCCGTGTGTGTAGCTGAGCATGGTGCACAGCATGCTGTCGTGGAGCCCCAGCGAGCGTCCCGAGGCGGCCGAGATCATCGGGACCCCCCTCTTCCAGGAGCTGGAGCTGGAGCTGCCGTGCCGACTGGCGGTGAGGCAGCGCTCCCGCACCTACAGCGCCTCGTCCATGGGCCGGCCCTCGCGCCAGACATCGACTACCTGAAAATCCTGTGACGCAATATATAGCCCCCCCCCGTTTCCCTTTCGCCCCTCTGCTGGTCTGCCGCCCAAGAGAAACACCTCAGCCCCATGCCATCACACACTGCCTCAGACAGGATCACTTTAAACGCCAAGTCCCACAAATGTGCGAGAATTTATCTCGGTGGCTTCAGAGCAGCGAGACAAAGTCCTGCACAGTTACTCTTCTTGGCCAATCCACATGCCGTTACATATTTGCACACCGTTATGCTGCCCATGTTCCCAATTATAATCACACTCACAAGTGAAAGAATATTTTAAAAGCGACAGCCGTTCTGTAATGTTCACGACCAGACTTGGCTCAAGTGCTACTTGATAATAATTCTTAGTGGTTATTTAAATGGCTCTGAGTAGCAGGTGGGCAGCGTTTACTGCAGCCCGCTCTCTGTCGACCAGGGCTGCCCAACATGGGGCCTGCGGACCAGAGTGGGCCTGGGACAAGGTTTGATTCGGCCCGCCGATGTTTTTGGTGAAAAAAAAAAATTAAGTCATCGGGATCCTAGTACCATTTTTTATCTTAAATATACAAGAGTTGTTTTGGATGGTGGCCCACCCAGGTTTAGTTTTCACCCTCTAAGAAGAACCTATCCACAGTAACTGGTTTTCAGAACTAACTGGTTCTGAAAATGTACCCATGATTGTCTCAAATGACTCGATGGTCCGGTGCTCAGAGATGATCGACAGACTGCTGAGAACTATTTCAGATGTGATTTGATCCAGGTCTGGTCACAACACGCTGCTCCCTACATTCAGCCAGTGTTCACTCACCCTCACTGCACCTCAGGTATCAAAACCAAGAGGACACTCCAAAGGGGCCTTTGATGCTTGATCATCCTATCTACTAGTGACTAGTACTGATCACTGGTACGAGCACTAACCGGTGTTCTGACACCCGATATGCCTGATTTGGGAGACCAAAAAGACCATCTTTTTTCCTATGTGTTTTTTTTAATGAAAGAAGGTGATGTATTGCGTAGAGAAGAGTTTATGAATCCAGTTCATCAGATATGATTTGCCTTTAGAAAGGGGCCTGTGGCCTCCTCTGAATGAATGCCGAGCCACTGGCTCCTGTCTTTTTTGCATGAACCTGATAGGAAAGTGGAGAGGTGAGTGTGAGTTTGTTATCTTAAAGCCAGTACTTGGAAGCAGTTTTTCTGTGTGTAAATTTACACAATGACTCTGAGGTGCTCAATCATTCTCCAACACCTCATCTTTGCTCTTTGTACATAACTGAAGGGAAAAATCTGTTTATATCTTTTTCTTTAATTCAGAAGACGTTTGATCAATCCTGTACATATTGTAAGGCGCCAGTGCTTGTAAATGGCTTTTTCATGAGGCAACTGTAAGATAATGTGATATACTGTGTGAGAGGGAACGAAGGGGAGACGATCTCTGCCATTAACGGATAGCTGAATGTTACAGTGTGACCTCCAGAGACGGACGACGGTGGTCACCTCTTCTAGCTGTATGAAATTATTCCCAGTGTTTGTTTTCACATGCTCGGGGGGGCCGGGGTACCAAGCGGAAGGGGTTCGCCCTGCTTTGAGCACTAGGAGAGAACACGCAGGACCAGAGTGCCATTTGAACGTCAGTTAAGTGTACTTTTGTGTAACTGATAACTCACCTCACATTTTTGCAATTGTGCTGTTGTGCTCTAACCCCGTCCAGCTGGTGTTTCCGACGAAGCAGAACAAACACAGATACCGAGGTCAGCAGCTCTCCCGTCATGCAGGACGAATAGCATTTAATCTAGAAGAAGATACTGTTTTATCCCGTCTACGTGGTCCTCCCTGGACCTGGACCTGATGTTGGCTATGTGATCCACATACGCGTTGTTTTATGTACAGAAGAAGTGCTGGGAGAGTCACATGGCCTGTTTGTAACTACACACACACAAACTGCTAATTGTAACGTGCTTTCGATGATTGTACTTTTCTAAGGATCTTGTCTTTTTTTTAAACAAATGCAGTTTTTTGATTATTCTGCAGGGTTTTTGATTACTGTAAAGTCTCGACTGTGTCTGACACACGAATTCAAACTGATGTTCGTTCATCCATCCACTCAGCCCGCTGAAGATGAGTCACACTCGTTGTAAAATAATCAAGCCTCTCTTCAGAGTTTAAAACAGACTGTTCTCCCACCGTGACAAGTGTGGACAGTTTAGTCCCATGATGACATGTCGTCAAGCTTGGGGGAAAATGTGAAAAAACATGCTGCAAATTTAGACAAACTCATCTTTGTGAATGACAGTTTGTAGCTAAAGTTACTTAAGTCCTTTAATGACAAACTCCTTTTTGTAGAATTAATGTTTGATATTTCAAAGGAAGTCCATAATGGATCCAGGATTAAATCCGTCCCTCCCACAAAATTAGCTGAAAGGATTTGGGGATTTTTTTTTCTTTTCTATTTTATAAGTCAATTCCCGAGTGAAATGTGATATAAGGACTCGTTTAACAGCAGCTTTTGAAGGAAACTTTCACAACTTAACTCACCTACAGTAGTGAATCAGCTTTATACCATTAACACTGAAAACAGCATTGTTGACAATAGTGTATCTTCTAGAGATTTTCTTCTTTTCACTCAAACCGAGAAAATGTGATTATACAGTAGGTTTTTCATGCTTTGTCGAATCTTCCACTCCTGCTGTCCAGCTAGTTCAATCGTAACATCAGACCCTCCTTCTCCATCTCTGATGCCTCCGTCTGCAGACAAAGTCGTGTGTTCTTGTGCACAAACCCCCCCCCCCCATATTCTCTGTCCATGTTGAATTGTAAATATGTTTATTTGCTTTATTTATGTTTGGATGACGCGATCAATCCTTTTTGGGTTGGTGTTATTATGAATGCGCTTCAGGCGATGGAGCGCGTTGGAATATGATGACTTCTTACAAGTCTAAATTTAATAAACTGTTCTATACCGTTTGTACAGTTTTGTGTGTTTGGTGTGAAGTCTGTGGGTCATGTCCGATTATTCTCATCACCTGATCATCAATGGGCAAACAGCAAAATGTAGACTTTCATAAAAACAGGAATGTTTCTTTAAACACCAGACCTATAAATCATTTACACATAATGATGTATAGAAACACAATAATCTGCTACACAAATACACAGAGCTGAATCAAGAAGGATCAAGAAAACAAATATAATTTGTACAATAAAAATATTCAATTCAATGATGACTAATAAACCTGGTAAAGATTAGATTCTAATATTATAAAGTTGCTGAAGTAGAAATTACCGGTCATATTTGATGGCCACGTTTTTTTTTTAATTCTGATTGAACTGACCTGTGTGTGTGTTCACAGACCTGCAGGGACGTTTGTGTAAAGACAGACTGTCACTGTATGTTCTGAGCTTATTTTACAAGAGAGCCAGAGAATTTCCTCTTTTGGTGGACAAAATAACTCTGACATAAAGTACACTTACTAGCTTTCAAGCACAGTCACAGTCTTCATCAGCCAACCTTCATCCATCCATGAAGTTGCTTTATGTTGCTCGCTTGTCATTTTACCTGATGAAGATGAGAAGATGCAGTTGAGAGCTCAAGAAAAAAAGGTAGTAAGTGGACCTTGTGTCATGAACATGTAGTCAAACTCAAGATGCATTTGAAAGGACAACAAAGAAGTTTCAAACCTTGCAGTTATTGTGTTAGCCTTAAAAAAAAACTACTGCTCCCGTGAGGACTTGCTGTCAAAGCATCATGGGAGATTATTAAAATGTTAATAAATTATTAAAAAATAAAAAATAAATATTTTCTATCTGTCGTAATATAAAAAGTATTCAAATAATATAAGGTTAATTTGGTTTAGAAATATAGACAAAATAATCCTAGTATCACGTTTCGTGTTGTAGAAAACTGTATAAAATATTTTGGAAGCTAACGAGCTAACTCGTTCCGGGGGGCGGGATTTCCGCACTGTGCTTTCAAAATAAAAGTTTAAAGTCCTGCGCATTTCCGGTGCCATAACGTCACTTCTGGGTGTCAATATGCGGCTTCGGAGCTGCGCTGGAAACGGAACCACAGGGAAGATGTGAACCGGGTCCACCGGCCTCAGACCAGGACACACCAACACACCGCACCGTATCCCCAGGGAACCCGCGCCTAGGCCACGACACGCGGAGCCACGCCGGCGGGCAGCGGCTCGTCGAGTCCCCGCAGCAGCGGAGCGTCCGCCTCGAGCAGCCATCTTTAGTGGGAGAATGTCCGGGGCGCCGCGGCGGGCCTGCTCGGGCTCCGGCCGGAGGAGCCTCCTGATGCTCGGCTCCGCGCTCCTGCTCTCCGTCGCCGTGCTGCTGTCCGGGCTGCCGGGCTTCACCGAGGCCAAGGAGTGCGACAAACCGTGCATGAACGGCCAGTGCAGCGCCGCCACGGGCAGCTGTGTGTGCTTCCCCGGCTGGGTCGGGGACCAATGCCAGCACTGCGGAGGGCGATTCAGGTACCTGAACGCAACACGGGCACAATGAACCGAGACGTGTTTGTGGTCTGTTGTGTCTGTTGTGTTTGTGGTCTGTGATTTCTGCAAACATGTTTGCTCATGCAGAGCACACCTGAGGCGTTCATACACCTGTGTACTACTACTGCTAATGGTACTACCACGACTGCTTCAAATGCAGTACAGCACATCAGAGCAGATATGATGCAAAGGTGTGTGAAAAGGTGATGTAGTTGACCATTAATGAGCCTCTCCATTAGTGTCTCCATCTTGTCATCCAGTCCATCAGATGTGTTGCATTATGATATCACCTCCTCATGTCTGCACACAGGTGCTGATTGAACATGGGCACATACATATATTTAAACATATTGAATTGTGCCAGTGTGACTTAAAGTCTCAGATCTGTTGTATTATCTCCCAGTTTTTGAACACATCACATGAGTGAAGTTGAAGGTGCTGATGGACCGTGGTCACCTGTCAACACAGCTTGGACATGTTTACCTGTTCCAGGGCTCAGATTGAGGATTATTGTCTCTGTCTATACTCTGACATGTTTTATCAGATGTGTTGGTGATTAAAATCTCAGGACATGGTCAAAAACGTCCAATGCAGTTTCCCTGAGGTCGAGAACATGCCGTCGTAGCTGCTTGTAAAACAGAGAAATGAAACAAGCTGTGAATGTTTGGAGTTTTTCCACCCAAAAAATACTTGATAATAACTCAGACAGGTTGTGTTTGACGTCGGCACCTGCTGTGCTTTGTGCCAAATGTTTGCTAATTCCGAGCCCAGGTTGTCAGTCAGGAGATGCAGAGCAGTGCACACCTACACCTGCCTATACTACTACTACTACTACTGCTTCAAATGCAGTACAAATATTTGAAGATACTGAACAGTCCACGTGTGTCATTTGGATCAATATTGAGCTTCAGTGACTTTAATCTCCATTAGTGTCACCATCTTGTCATCCAGTCCCTCAAATCTGTTGCACTGTGATTGTGATATTTTCACCTGCTTTATACACAGGTGCTGCTTGAATATGTCCACCTGTCCTCAAAGGTTGAACTAGCAGCTATTTTAATCATAGCAAGACTGAAATTACACATCATTTTCTTTATCTGTTCTCTGACTCTGAGGCCGAGAAGATGCCGTCGCAGTAGCTTGTTTTCGTCTGACAGCCTTCAACCCAAAGGTGCTCAATTTAAAATCACACAAACCAGTGAAAGGCAGCAAATCCTTCTTTTTGAAAAGCTGTGAATGTTTTGAGTTTTTACACCCAAAAATACAACTTGTGCGAGAGGTTGTGTGTGTGTGTGATCTGTGTCTGCTTCGGTTTCTGCTTGTTCATTCAGAGCCCAGGTCGAGAGCAGTGCACACCTGAGGCGCTAAAAGACCGGTCTACTACTACTGACATTACTACTACTACTGCTTCTAATGTTACCTTCAGGGCTCAGTTCTCTGGGTTTTCATGATACTGAACGGCGCAAGTGTGTCATGTGGATGATTGTGATGAAGTGTGTGTGGCTCGCAGTTGATCGATATTGAGCCTGAATGACTTTAATCTTCATTAGTGTCAGCACCTTCTCATGCAGCCGCTCAAATCTGTGGCATTGTGATGTTATGGCCCCATTTTTGTCCACATCACATCAGTGAAGTTAAAGGTGCAGCTTGACTGTGATCGAAACATTTTATCTTTATCTGTACTCATTTTTATACATGTTTTGGTAATTAAAACTTTAGGAAATTAAGAGTTTCCAGAGGTCGAGAAGATGCCACCCTAACTGCTTGTTTAATTTAAAATGCATGAAACATAGAAAGGCAGCAAATCCTGAATGAAAAGCTGTGAATGTTTTGAGTTTTATACCCAAAATACTTAGACGAAATTAAATGATAATCAGAAATGTTGTGATTGATTCACGCACTCCAACTCTTTCATTTGACTTTCTGTGCTTTCACACAACCTTCCACATGTATTTATTTATTTCCAGTGTTGGCCGCGGTGATCCCTGCGGTTGTGTTTGTGAGGACGATGAGTTGGCAGCGTCTCCTCCTGTGATCGAGAACAGAGCTCTCAGCAGGGAGCGCAGATGTGGGTGCAGACCAAACCAGGGCTGTTTTTTTTTTTTTTTAATTGTTTTACCAGGCTTGTCACTGAGGCCGCTTTGTGTTGCCAGGGCAGCGCTGAAGCACAGGATGGTGTTTGACCCACTGAAGTGCTCAGATATGTTATCCACTAACAGCAGCTCGGGGTCAAAGTATGGGAGATCTGTATGCACACGAAGTGAAAGCAGCCTGCGTTTTTTACAGCTGAGCCGTGTAGGTTAGTGTTGTTGGTCAAACTCGTGCAAACATCTGAGCGGTGGGAGGAAGGTGACCACACTCGCCCCCTCCCTGAGCTCTCCGCGCTCGCTCTCTGTGTAGGCTAGTGACACTGTGCACAGGCGAAGCAGGATGCAATTGAAAGGTTTCAACCGGCAATTAATAGGAATATTCAGGCAATCATTGCTGCGTATCCCCCTCTCTGTGCCCATTAAAGTGTCACATCGCATTACTGGAGTTTGCGATGTTCTGGTGAGGGAAAATTGTCCTGCAGCACTCGATGACAGCTTCATTTAATTCAGTTCAATGATGATTACACTATTGGCTGGTTTATGGGATTGTACTCTTGTGCACATCCTGCCAAGGCAGCATAAACAAATATTTAATTAGAGAAACAACTTTTCAAATACATTTTCCTCAGAGCTTAAACAGTGACGTTACACTTCTGTCGTTCTGTAGCATCGTGATCAGCTGACACTGTCTGTGCAGCTGAAATGTGTCCATCAGGTTTGACATCATGTTTGTCAGGCCTCGGAGATCCAGCCCTCTCTTTTTTTTTTTTTTTTTTTTCTCTCTTTTATAAATTTAATATTCTCTGCCATGCTGCCTCAGCTCGGTGCGAGCCTGCCAGGTCGTAAAGCTGAGTCGGTCGGAGGCCTTGCAGTGTTATGCATCCTCTGAAATCAGCCGTGGTCAAGGGAAGGGAAGCTGGAGCTGCGTGCACACGAGCACATCTGAACAGGTGAAATGGAGTCTGAACGGTTGGGGGGGGTATTAATTGAAACAGTCGATCACTGTGGGAAATCCTCTCTGGTCTCAGGAACAGCATGAAAGACCTGGGTTCAAGAGGAGTGATTGTTGTCGACACAGATTCATCTCTCTTTTTTTTCTTTTTTTTTTTTTTTTAAATTTCTTTTTATTGTGCGTAATAATCATACATTCTACATACAACTGGTACATAATTACTTAATTTTTTCCTTTTTTCCAAATGCAAAAAAATATATCTTTGAATTAAACATGTCAATCAGTAATTAGATAAATAAGTAATAAATAAGAGAATATATAACCAGAATTAATAAAGAGAGAAAAAAAATAAATAAATAAATAGGGGAAAGGATTTCATCATTCTTTTGCTTTAAGTTAAATATATATAAATACGTATCTGTATTCATATATCGAGATTCATCTATCAGTTATTTTCTGTGGTTAGTTATGGAGGAATTGGATTGTCAGAAAATAAGGACTCGAGGACATCACAGGGTTTGGTATATCACAATATGTGGAAGAGAAAAGCTGTAAATCTTCATGTTGAACAAGGCCTTTTTATTTGATAAGTGATTTTGTTTTACAATCAGTCGGTTGTCAAACCGGTTGCCGTCTGTAGCTCAGCTGGTGGAGCTGGTTTTGGTATGGTGGTTGGTGGTTAGATGCCGGCTTCTACATGTTGAAGTGTCCTTGAGCAAGAGGCTAAACCTCTAATTGCTCCCATGAGTGTGGAGGAAAATAATTAGCCTGTCTAATGGATGTGATGCAAAGTAATAAGATGGTCAGATTTTGGACAGATAAAGGATGGAAACTACTGAATTAATTGATTAATTCTTTAATTGATTGACACAAAAGTTGAACAGTTTTGATGATGAAACAAATCTTCTCTGGTTGGGGATTTGTTGTTTTTTTTCTGTTTAATATCAGTACTTATAAAAAATGCTCCAGTTCATTGATGATGAAAACACTCATTAGTTGCGTGCTTGTATATCCTGTAGTTCCTTAACCACGTGTATATTAGGCGTCAGTCGTTCTCCAGCTGTTGCACTTGACCGAGTCTCTGGCCTCTGAAGCTCCGGTTTGTTCTCGGGTGTTTCTTTAGCACCGACCGCGGGGCCAAACGCAGCAGGATGAACGTCCCGATGGAGATTATTAAAGCTGGACTTTTTATGTCTGTGGCTGCTAAGTTTGTCTCCTCTTCCTGCTCCATTTTGAAACAGCATGCCGGCGTTGACTCGTCTGCTTCTGTTCTGAAACCATCACGTGGTGGAATCGTGGAAAAAGCCGAGGTCTTCCCGTCCGTCAGAGGTTGTGGTTGCTGCTCGTCTGCCAGAGCAGCGAGCGCCTGACCCTGAACGTCACTAATAACACAGCAGGGCACTGACTTACAGTATAATGCGTTTCCAGCTCCCCTGTGTTTCAGCTTTATCAGCGCTGCAGCTACCTCCGCCCGTCAGGCTGATTATCATTAAATGGAAGAGTAAACCTTCTGCTGTGTGATCCCACGTTCAGGAACGGAGGCCGCGCTGTTTTGTTAACGCGGTCAAAGGGCCGATAGTTTTTCGGGGAGAGCCTGTGGTCCGAGGCCGTGTTTAGCATACAGACAATGCTGCCATACAAAGCTGCCTGAACGCTGGTAAAAGCAGCTTTCTGTGGCAGCGTCGTGCCAAGATGGAGTCCCGAGCGGCCGCTAGGGCCAAAATCAACAGGAAGGAGGGGGGGGACAAACACAGACTGGTGTGTTTTGCTGTTTTGTGGCAGAGAAATTTTCTCTTTTATCTGAGGGTATTTTGAACTTCTGGCTCTGTGTGTAACTCTTTGTCTTTCCCAGGAGACTGAGCTGATCTTGTTGGGGCTTGGCAATATGGTTGAAACTGATATCACAATATTACTGCAAATATTTTCCTCATATCTGTAAATGGCAGCGTGACAAATCAAAATTACATGTAAAACAAGTCGATGTTCGGCGGACTGAGCTGTGTTCCTCTGCCAAACCAAACCTGGATAACTCACTGTCTTTGTCTGTAAAAGAAATCCGACATATTTTCTCTCTGGCTCCGAGTGACGGCTGCAGATCGTCCAGGTTTGAGACGTATCCATCCCCCTGTGGATCTCTGCCTCCGTCCCGCTGGAGCTGAGAGGAATGTTGTTTGTGGCGCTCACAGCTTTGAAAACATGACATTTGAAAAATTGAACAGCAGCATCTCCTTCCACAGAGCGTGGACAGTCCACTGAAAAATGAAGCCAATGCGGAAGTGCAAATTTTTTTTTAATATTTAAAAAATTTTTTATAAGGCGTTCGTTTAAAATATACAGCATACATCATTATGCACAATTCATAGCTGTCAATCTAAGTGGCGCCACTTTGATTGACAACTAGCCACTGACGGTCTAAAGGGCGTCACCCCGGCTAATTCTAGTCACTGAGTTTGGGAAAGAGATGGTCGTGAGGTTAGCCGGCTAGCAACGATATTTAGCATTTAACCTAGCTGGTTAGCCGTAGCTAGTTTGATTATTTTGAATAAAGCGGCTTTTTTCAGCCAATAGCGTTCATTCGACCCGCCTCAGCTCCGCCCTCGCTCCACCTCTTTGTCCATATTTGGAGTAACCGGAGGTAGGCTACCAAGATGGCTGCGTACTACGATTTGCTTCATTTTTGCTCTTCAGAAACCTATGGGTGACGTCACGGACACTACGTCCATATTTTATACAGTCTATGGTGTACACACACCTCGGCGTGAAGAGTTTTCAGAAGGACTGAGATTGTGTCTGGATGTTGCTGTTGAATTTTTTTAATGCCAGTTTTTCTGTTATTGTCGAGTATTTCTCTGGTGTTTTATCAGAGAGTCGACAGCGATGTGATGACAGGAAATGTTGGGAGAGATTGGGTCAAACAACAAATGTGTCTGTCTGGATTTGAACATCACAGTTTGTGGTTTAAATGTAGTTTTTTTAATGCTGTGAAAACCACCAGTGAAAATCCTGAAACATCAGTGACGGATTCCTCCAGTTAACAAACCTACGTGTCTGAACTAAAACACGAGAAAATATGTTTTCTTTTATTTGGCTCAAGCAGCTTTTCATGAGTGCGGCCTGAAATCAGTCTAATGCCTGTTTATTTAAAGTTGAATGTTAGTCTGTCTGTGGTAAATCATCCGTGTTGCTTTTGAACCACAATCGGCTGCTTCGAGTTGTTGATCCTCGTGAAGCCAAAAGCAGAAAAACAGCAGTTATTAAATTTCTATATTTATGTCAAAAGCCTCTTTTGTTCGTTTTACTATTACATGACCACGGCTGCTGCTAATGTTGACGATTGTTGCCGCGAGGCTGAACTGTGTCTGATGTTCACGCTGATCAGATTCTGATCTACAAAAGCCAGCTTCATCCTTCTCGGCACAAAGACTCCCAAAGACATGCGACTGTCCTTTTTTTCTATTATTACTATGAGATGGAGCTGAGGTCAGTTTGTTTTTTAGTAGCATCAAAGTTCTGAGCCAGTTTTCCTTTGCAGTTTGACGGAGTGATGAATGAAAGTTTTGTCCGTGTCCTGGAGTCAGCAGATCCCCATGACTGTCTCTGTCTGTCCTTACACCAACTTGGATTCCCCCAATTTCTAATAGAATAATGTGTAACTCTGTGCTAACTGATGATCATCACCTGGCGAACGTCCAGATCTACATTTAATAACTAGCAGTGTTCTTCTGTCCTGCTTTCTCCAACTGCATCACCTGATTCCTCAGTGCTTTAACACCAACTCTCAGTCATGGGATTAGCATTAAAATTAGAGATGCACCGAAAATTCGGCCACCGAAAATTTTCGGCCGAAAATTTTTGGCTCGAAAGTGCATTTTCGGTTTTCGGCCGAAAGACTTTTGTCACCGAAACAACACGGCCGAAACAAGACGTTGTGATGACGAAGACAAAACATGCCCACCACGGACGGTTGCCGCCTCTAGCCATTTTTAAAATGCATGTGTAGCGGCGCCAGTGTTTGTTACTAGACAACCGTGAGAGCGCAGCGGGTCCTCTCGGGGTCCCCGGCATATGGTCCCCGGCACACAGATTTAGCTGATCTTAATCTTTCCTGTGTTTTATTTAGTTCATTATTGTCACATTTAGTGTTGAAATGTGTTTGTGAGACATGTGTACGGGACATTTATGAAATACGGGACAAATCGCGTCCCGTATTAGTTCAAAAGAGGACGCAACGTTTGATTTTCAAATAAAGGACAATTCCGTATTTTACGTGTTGTTTGGCAACCCTACCGGCACGCGCACGTCTGGATAGTTGCCAACATGTCTGCGGTGTGGATGCATTTCATTATATCCGAGAAAGACCCACGGATAGCTAATAGCTAGTTTTAATGTCAGTGTTAATAAATATTTTCATAATTTTGTAATTTATTCTTTGAAACATTAATATTAATTTATGCAATTGCAATGCCTTGATTTTAGTGAGGTTAGTACACAGTCATAGCCACGAATGCAATGGTAATAATTGGCATAATTTATTTCGGGGTTCCGGTTTTCGGCCTTGGTTACTTAATTTTTGGTTTTCGGTTTCGACCAAGAATTTTCATTTCGGTGCATCCCTAATTAAAATGGCAGCAGGGATGTTCATCAATTAATCTAATTGTTTCAGCTTTAATTTCAAGATCTCAATTCTCCTTAAACTGGTGAGAAATGTTGGACGTCTCCTCTGCTGACGTCCTGCCGATGCGTTCGTCCCCGGTCTGACACTAACTTTGCTTGTGCTGTTTTCGCTCTCGCTGCTTCCTCCTGGCCTTTTGTTGCCGTCTCTTGTGCAGTCTGTATATTAGTCCACACTCATCCTCGGGCGCTCTCTGGAACCTGTTTGAAGGCTGACCTCGCTCCACTGACGGCCCCGCTGAGCGACCAGCCCGCCTGCCCTCTGCAGAGACTAATGGCCCCCACTGCTGGAGCACTGATTCATCCTTTTTCCAGCTTACTGATGCAGAGGCACGGGATTCATCCACAGCCTCCCAAAGTCATAGATGGAGTTCAGGAAGTTTGACTGAATGGATTCGTGTGCATCTGCACTGAAATGGCTGTGAATGAACAGTTTCAATAAAATCACTGAATCTGTATGTGTGCAGATGTGATGTGACCCAAGTAGAAACACTGAGGTGTGAAAGCACAGCAAGTTGGAAAACAGCCTCTGTTAAGAATTCATGAAATACTTATTGCACAGTATAACTGACTTATAGCTTCAGCAGCGTGTTTTGGGCACTCAGCCTTTGTGGATTTGTTGCCAGGTTGACAGCTCTCCTCCTCCTCCTCCTCCTCCTCTGTCGCTGCTGCTGAGTAACTTTCTATCGTCTTCTTCTCTTATGTGTCTCTTAAGGCAGAGCAGCATTAATGAGGGAGGAGGGTTTGTTTATTGTTGATTGCAGCTTGTGGTGGATTTATTGTGTAAAATCCATGATGATCACAGAGTCCCTCAGAAATAGTTTCACCATTCGGGTAATTTTTTTCTGCTCAGAGCAAAATCATGGAAAATTAAAGCTGCAAGCGGCGATGATCGGGCCCTCGCCACCACTCCCCCCTTTGGCCTACGCAAATTCTTTTAATAACTTTTAATCGTCAACGCGTCTTGTACACACCCTCCGAATCTGGAGCCGATCCGATTAAAACCCTAGGACGAGTTCGTTCAAATGCTAGCCCGAAAATCGCAAAAATCGGAATTTCAACATTAATTTGCGAACTTCCTGTTCGGAATTCCGGATTGCAATTTACATATCGGGGACAGTCTTGGCCTTGGGTTTATGCCCATAAAATGTCGTGCGTGGTTTGTGGCCACGCCCATTTACTTACGCAAATTCTTTTAATAACTTTTAATCGTCAATGTGTCTTGTACACACCCTCCAAATTTGGACTCGATCCGATTAAAACCCTAGGACGAGTTCGTTCAAATGCGTAGCGTGCAAATCGCTAAAACGCGACGTAAGAGACTTTTTCGTAGGCCTTGCAATGGTTGTTATTCCTACCAATTTTCAGGCCCGTAGCTCAAAGTAGCCGGAGGGGCTGCAGTTTGAGGCCCCTAGGGGCTACTATGGACCACGTATTTTTGCGCAGACACTGGATTCATACATTTTTCGCCGGGACTGACATTTTTGGCGAGGCGCAATCGCGTTTATCTCAAGCTGAAGGCCTGCAATTTGGCGTTAAAGTGGGGCGAGAATCATCATTTGGATTAGAATAGGGCCTTTGCCCCCTTAGTGGGCTCAGGCCCTAATTATCAAATTATTCACGACCATGAGTTGTGGGATTCTAAGTCTAATTTCCCCCTCAAACACTCCCTGATTGGTTTAGCATGTCCCCTCAGCAGCCTCTGTGTGTTCGCTCAGACGTCAGAGGGGAAAACCCGGTCTCCTCTGTGGGGGCAGGCTCTCCCCCCTCCAGCCGCTGAACAGGACGGTCGTCGGCTTTTAATGAGAAATCCAGCTCGCTCTGCTCTCTTTGTCGTTTGCAAACCGCTCGGCTCTGCTGCATGAGGCATGTCATGGCAGGAAGTGAAGGCACCTGCTGGCTCATCCTGCATCTCAAGACATTATTGAAAATCTTCTGATGAACACGACAGTTTGAATTTTAACATTCCGTCAAGCCGTTAAGCACTTCACAGTACTAGTATGTTTTCAGTGTTCCAGGAAAACTTTGGTTTCCAGTTTTTTCGCTGTGTTGACATCCCTTAAATCTTGCTCGATCCTTGAACATGAGACACTCCCTGTTTGCCCGTTTCCACAGAATGACAACACTGTCTTTGACGATTAAATAAAGACGAGTCAGGGTGGGGTCACGCTCCATCAGAAGAAGCTCGTATGACGTGTTGTCTGACCACGTTGGAATCAGTGTTTGAAAACTGTTCAACCATCAGACTCTGCAGGAGAAAACTGGCAGCTTCATTGTGTTTAATAGCAACAGTGTGAACTGGAGCAGCAATTTTGAGTAACATCATGTCAACATGTTGGAAAAGTGAAAAAATGTTCATGACAATTTCCCAAAGTGACGACTTTGAATTGCTGCTTCTGTCCAACCAGCAGAAGGAGCAGCACATCTTTATATTGTAGAAGCTGGAACCAGGAAATTTTTGACTTGAAAAAAGAAACTCTTAATCATTTATTGAAATAGTTGGTGATTAAGTTTCAGCTCTAGTGATAATGAAGTAAATCATTACATTTCATTTACAAATCAAAAACACAGGCTTATGTAGTGATTTGACTTTTAATGATTAATCAATTACAAATAATTGACGTGACTGATGATATATTAAGGAAATGATTCAATATTTCCAGTTACAGTTTTGGTCTGTGATGTGTCTCAGGTTCAGATCGTTGTCCTTAAAATGCCCTTTCTGTTCGACCTCATGATAAGAAAAACATGAAGGGTGTAGTTAAGTTTTTTTTTTTTTACCTCCTCCTGGTTGTAAATAAAACATCTCCCAGGAGCTCCATATGACAACATGTCAACAGGGAACTCGTCCACACGGCTCTGGATGATCCACAGACCACAGAGTTTTCAGGAGACTTGTTTTCTTCTCATCCTCAGTTCCAG
This sequence comes from Centropyge bicolor, assembly GCA_037975185.1. Classification (NCBI taxonomy): domain Eukaryota; kingdom Metazoa; phylum Chordata; class Actinopteri; family Pomacanthidae; genus Centropyge; species Centropyge bicolor. Next base: position 103,566 of record JBBMOC010000198.1, on the reverse strand, counting down.
ACATGATTTCTGGAAACAAAGACGTCACTGAGCCACTTTTCATCGCTTTGAGCACCGCAAAGAAAATTTCATTTAGCTCCATTGTTTCGGGATGACGACAAGAATTTCAGATTTTTTTGCATCCCTTTTCCTTGTTTGTTCTCTCCCTCTGGTCCACATGTGCATCATTGGGGTGAATCTAATTCTTAATGGTGCTGAACAGCAGTAGAGGCAGCAGGACACATGGAGCAGTCGGAGTTGAGGGCTTGCTGGTGGTGGTGCTGTGTTGGGGTCAGGAGAGTCCGGAGCCTCTCAGCCACTGAGGGAACCCTGTTTTCCTGCGAGCTGAGTCCCTGCAGGCCTGACATGTGTAATTACAGTGTAGTCATTGGCTAACCGCTGAGATTAGCCATGTGCAAAGGCCGAGGTGAAACCAAGCGGCAACCTCCGGCGCTGAAAAATGAAGCCAATGCAGAAGTGCAAAAAAGCTGCAGTTCCTCGAATAACCGCTAGAGCAGGCTGCAGAAGGGAGTCAATTACATTTGAGCCCCATGTTAAAATGTCCGATT
>JBBMOC010000198.1:45966-68039 GCA_037975185.1 Centropyge bicolor | reverse complement strand
GCCAAGCAGTGCCGGACGCCGTGCGCCATGAGGAGCACCTGCAGCGAGTGCACCAGCAGCAGCTCCGAGTGCATGTGGTGCAGCAACATGAAGCAGTGCGTCGACTCCAACGCCTACGTGGCCTCCTTCCCCTTCGGACAGTGCATGGAGTGGTACACCATGAACTCCTGTCCACGTAAGACGCTCTCTTCTCTTCTCTCTTCTTCCACTAGGCTTCATATGAGAATCACTGTCGTTTTTTGTTTTTGGCCAAAAACAACACATGTTCATACACTTACTCTGAATGTTGAGTCTGAACTTCATTTCCTGTTCTTACATCATTACATGTGATACAAAGAAGTAATTTATTGCGTTCAGCCTCTTTCATAACAGAGTAAAACATTTATTAGAAACAGAATCAAAAGGAATTATTTAAAAACCCTCTGGCTGACACTTAGTCGACGCAGGTCATTGTCCTCCTGCCATTAATATGTTTAGCCTGTAGTTCATCAGTGTTAGAGGTGTCACGTGTTCCCGTCTGGAAAATACAAAGAGTTCAGAGTTTGAAAATAAGGAGTTTATGATCAGAGAACAACAAATTAACCAACTACATGAGAGGATTTAAAAACCTTCGAGCCTCTTTGTCTTTCACAGTTTCCAGCTCTTGAACGTCTCTTGGTAACACCTTTATTTTGAAGGGCTGTAATTTCCCAACAGCTTTCTAATAATTTTCTCTCCTCGAACAGAAATATGTCATTTGGTAGTAATTTCAGGGGAAACTGTGATCAGTTGGTGCACTTGATAATTCATGTATCTCTCAGTCAGTCCACAACAGAGCAGCTCCACATGTAGTAAATGAATGTTCAGCCTTAGTTTAGAAAACCATGTACAGGGAAAGTGAAAAGAGCAAAGCAAAGGAAGATGTTTCCTTCTGTCAAATCTGTCATCTCTGCTGATGTTTTTGGGGAGGAGAGGATTCCCCCTCTCCTATCATAGAATCCTAGAGTTTGATTTTTAGCCGTAAGGTTTACACCCAGTCTGAGCAGAAGGCTCAAGCCTGGTTGGTGCAACTGACATAACTAAGTCCAAGTTACGACCGACTTGTCTTAAGACCAGATGTAAACCATCCGTCCTCTGTGAAAAATAGTCTTGAAGTGAGGACAGCATATTTCTCAATGAAAACTATTCGCTGAAATCATCCATGTCAGTATAGTGACAACATCCATTTTAGCCCAAAATACATGTAATTTATTCCATTTCTTCAAAGTCTTCACTTGGTATATTCAGTGCATCTGGACAAACGTGATGTAAAACTGCAGCTCGAGGCCATGATTCTAGTTTGTAATGTCTTCTAATCAGACTTGACTCATCGATCTCATCGCACCTCAGTGAAAACTCCTCCTGCAGTGTTTGCTTTGGCAGCCCTGTTATTGGCGCCTCCTCAGTCGAAAACCATTGATTATACATAAAATGTTTACGTTAACGCGTGTGCAAGGCTTCTCAAACAAATCGCTGCTGCTATAGAGAAAAACGCTTTGCCAAAACACTTTCCGTCTGACACGTGAAAATGGTCCAGCGTGCCATTAAACCTCTGATTGAGTTGGAGCAGCTACATGCATAACCGCTGCCCTCGCAGACAGGATGCACAAGCTTCAATAGACGGGAGGAGGAAAACTCAACAAGAGAATAAAAGCGTGGATCTGAAGTCCGCTCACGTAACGCTCCGGTTGCAGTTAATGTTTTCAGCCACTTGAGCATATGCAGCAATCTTCATCAGCCTTTAAAAAAAAAAATGCTAAAAGGCAAAACTACCCGCGGCTCTTTGGAGCAGAGCGTCTTTAAATGTTTGTTTTCTTAACCTTCATTTAGCCGAGCACATTAAACCGTGGCCCCTCCGCCAGATGAGACGGGGATTAATAATCTGGTTTAGTCGTCTGATAACTGGATCTCCGGGTGGTGCTTTGTTTTTATACACAGCAGCAGAGAACAATTTTCATTTATTTAACCCGGCAGGTCAATTAAGTACAAATTGTTGCTTACAGCCGTCGGCAGAGAAACCTCTCGAGGGCTGAGAGGCAGGAATTAAAACACAGGTAAATATCTATGAAGAGCAGGTGGAGGATGAGCTCAGTGAACTGTCGAGCCTGGCAGACGTGTTGTGAGTGTTATTAATTAAGACTTGTGGAAAAAGGCTGGACCTTGCTCAATAACATCCCATAATAAACTCTCCATTCATAACTGGTGGTAATGTTGCTGCCGGTGTTTTATCGGACAGTGATTGATTTATTGATTGAAACATTTAGTTACGAATATCGGTGCTAATATATTTATATATAATAGAACACGATATTGCACAGAAAGTGATACGTAATAAATAATATTGTAATGATAATAATATTAAATAAAAATCTGTAGCTGTAACCTGTCGCCTTTCCAGTTCATTCTTTTCGTGCTTTGAAACCAAATCTGATCAGTATCCAGTGTTTATTGAGGCAGTATTCTTCTGCTTACAGGAACACTCTGACATTTGCTGTATTTGTTTTCTTTAGTTGTGAAAGTCGATAACATGTCTGTGCATTAACTATGGAGTTAAAAGGAGGCTTGCAGCTTGACTTTAGAATAAAGAGTGGAAGCAGGGAGAAGCAGCTTGTATGTTTTTTTCTTTGTTTCACTTGTGCACAAACAGAAATATTAAAAAAAAAAAATCATTTTAATCATTTTTTAACACTTATGCCCTGTATGTATTTACGACATCGCTCACATAAACAGTTTGTCTGCAAACTCAACAAACAAGATGCAACTCGCTCATTAGTGAGTTTTAGTCTTGCTGGTAGGAATATTTTAACATTTTGGAGCGAGTCGGCCAAACGCTTTCTCTCTCTCTTATTATTTTTATGCTAAGCTAATTTAATTGCCTCCTGGCTCGAGCTGCAGACTCAATGCACAGACATGAGAGCAGTATTGATCTCATTTAACTCTTGGAAAAAAAAGAGAAGAACCATATTTCCCAGGTCCAATTGTTCTTTTAATGTAGGTGATGCATAAGTTTAGTTTATCGAGCAGCTGGATTCTGGAAACACTGATAGCCTTTAAAAATATCGGCCTCCAATATCAGTAATAACATCAGACTCCTCAGTAGTTAATGGTCTAACTGTGTGGTGTTTCTGCAGCGGAGAACTGCTCCGGCTACAGAACCTGCGGCCACTGCCTGGACCAGCCGGGCTGCGGTTGGTGCACCGACCCCAGCAACACGGGCAAAGGCCAGTGCATCGAGGGCTCGTACCGGGGGCCCTTTCAGACGTCCGTCCCGGCCCCGTCCACGCTCCCCGGCCTGCCCGCCAGCCCCCAGCCGGCCCTCAACGCCAGCATGTGCCCCGGAGAGGCCCACTACAACTGGTCCTTCATCCACTGCCCAGGTAGGGAAGAGTTTTGATCTAAGGTGGTGAGAGTAGAGGCTGCGATATCATAAACTCCAGGAAACACTTACCCATAATGCAACCTGTCTTTTCTTCTGCCTTCAAAACTCCACATCCTGTTTCTAAAGCTGACAAATTCATGTAAAGCCCAAGATGAGAACTCGTCTTTTTTTAATATTGGAAAGCTTCTTTCAGAGCCAAGGAAAACATTATATAACCGTTTTTATGTAACCGGCAGAAATGTTCACCTTGAGAGAAGCAAACTGATCCTTGTGTGTAAAATCTGTAAAATCTGCCTCTGTGTCGACTTCATGGTCAAAATATCTCCAAATGTTTGCCCACTCACATCGACTGCTTTGCTCGTTCATTATAATCTAAATCGATCCGAAACAGTTGACCTGCAGTTGTTGTTGTTGTTCTTCTCTCGGTTGAATAGATCTGCGCAGTAAATCCACACAGATAAACCTGACAGACATGAACAATATCAGTAACATTGTTGGTCGCATAAAGAGCTCACACAGATCCCAGAATGCACTTCACTTCCTGTTCACATTAACAAACAAATTAATTCATGTCCGTGCCTGAGGCTCTTTATTATTATAATTTATATATAGACTTTCTTTATTGTCATTACACAATATACACGGCAGTGCAAGTTGGTAACGAAATTTCGATGCAATGGCTTCCAACAAAGAGTCAGCAACAATAGTGTCAGTCGGTGGAAATATAAAAATATGAAAAAGAGATATAAATATATACTATATATAAATACGGTGCTATCAGCTATGTATAGACATATGTAATGAACAAGAGTTATATACAGGTTATTGCACAGAGCAAGTAGCAGCAAGTTGAATTATTGCACTAAGTAGCTGTATTGACTGTAAAAGTGAATATAGATATCTAGCATAAATATACAGAAAATAAATATACAGAAAATATTGCACATAACAGAAAACAGTTGAGAAATGGTGAACATGACAGCTGTTTCCTTGAAAATTTAAAGTGACATTTGTAGTTTAAATTGAATATTGAATATTGAATATTGAAATATTGAAATTTTGAAATATATATTTATATATATTTAAATACTTTAAATTTCATCATGTGTTTTTGTGTTTCCTCCTTCGGCAGCTTGTCAGTGTAACGGTCACAGCCAGTGCATCAACGAGAGCGTGTGCGAGAAGTGCGAGGACCTGACAACCGGCCGACACTGCGAGAGCTGCATCTCCGGCTTCTACGGAGATCCCACCAACGGGGGCAGCTGCCAGCGTGAGTATCCTGCCGTCCGGTCCGATCCGGTCCGCCACTAAATCAGCCAGTCAGTGTTTGAGCGCACGGCTTCATTTACCTTGTCAGTGTTTTACAGTGCAGTTTTATGTGGGCACAGTAAAGCGCTCCCGTGGGATATTGAAGATTTACTCTGCTCGGCGGCTCATACTGACAGCCAGTCAATCAGACAACAAATCAATCGTCCATTCATTCGACAGCTTAATTTTGCTTCCAGATATCTCACTGCTACTTTTTTTTTTTTTTTTTTTTTTGGAGCTGTAATTCCTGGTGTCCCTCGTGAATATATATATATATATATATTTACTTGATTCTACATCAGTGACAGCCAATCAATAACCAGCCTCTCTGCGTGTCTTCATCTTGTCAGGATTATGCATTCGTTGTTTATGCCTCTTATTTTCCTCCTCCTGGTTCCAGAGGAGTATTTCACTTCACTGCTAATCATGACATCCTTTACACCGGTTTGACTCCGGAGGCATGATGAGCAAACAGAGCAAATAATTAAGATAAAGCAGACATATAGATGAGGATAGCATCATAATAGAGCTTGTTGTTGCACCAGCTGTCCTCCACATCACCAAACCTAATAGACACGTTGCAGATGCCTGGCATCTGTTAACAGCCACAAAAACGCTCTCCTGGGATGAGGAAAGTCACCTCTGATGGGGAAGGAGCCCCAGCTCTTGTGGGAGACGCGGCAGTAAAGTTGGGTTCACCTCTGTGCACAGAACCAACTCTGGAACTAAAAGTCTGGGTGAACATTTCAGTGTACCTGGCCTTCTGGAGTCTCTGGGTGGGGGTCCTGAAAATGGCGGCTCCAAAGCCAACACAGGCCAAAGGGAACTGAACTGAATTGAAGAAGCTCTTGTTTTCTGACTCTTGCTGTAACAAAGCACCATGTTAGAGCATGAGGTCGTTCATATGTTCACCTGGTCCCTGAACACCTTCAGCCAAAGATTGGTGATTGACTGTAATGTAAACCCAGATGTTTGGTGAAGTGGGAACATCTGACTGTCACAGTATCATAAAATATTTTTGTCATTTTTATCATTGAAAATCACAGGGTTGGTACTGAAAAATAAAAAGGAGACAAAGGGAGCTGCCATTCATATTATATCAGAGTCAGTCCTCTATTTAATACAGTACAATTCAATATTCTGTAGTAATTCTATCTAGAGTGATAGTCATCATCCATCCAGCCATTATCTACCTCTGCAGGGTCGCGGGGGGGCTGGAGCCTATCCCAGTTGACTTCGGGCGAAGGCCAGTCTGTCACAGGGCACATATAGAGAAACAAATCACACACATGGACAATTTTGAATGATCAATTTTGAATGATCACTTAACCTCAGTATGGTTGGACTGTGAGAACCGGGACAACATGCAAACTTTTTTTTTTTTTCCTTTCGCCTTGACCGGGACGTGAACCGGCGATCCTCCAGCTGTGAGGCGACAGTGCTAACCGTCACCGTGCAGCCCATAGTCATCATCAAATGTAAAAAAAATGTAATGAGTATCATTGACTGAGGCCCTTCCTGTTTCCTGTCCTCTGTCCAGCCTGCAAGTGTAACGGCCACGCCAGCATGTGCAACCACAACAATGGGAAGTGCTTCTGCACCACCAAAGGCATCAAAGGAGATCGTTGCCACCTGTGAGTTTCATGGTTTTTGTTTCCTCCTCTGTCCTGTCGCGTCTCCTCTCCTCTCCGCTCGGACTCTGTCTCCACCTTGGACCTGTCATAGCTGAAGCCCCCAACAGTTCAGTTCTAGGTTGGAGAATATGCTTTAGTGAACTCTGAAACTTTTGACCAGAGAAACCTTCGTCTAACTGAATCTGGAGATAACACTTTCTAATGACTCAGAAATTTTCCAGCCTGTTTAACAATCAGTGAGAAAGTCTCCACTCTTATCAATATGAGGAAGAATGTGATATTCTTCTAATGTTCTTCAAGGTTAAAATACAAGATTAGGAACCAACTTTCAAACTAAAAAAGAGTAAGTTTTATTAACTGTTTCTCTGCACTTGTGTAAAGTTAAATCTCTGTATAAAGAAAAAAATCACTTCTTTAGAGATTTAAAAGTTGATAAAAGTCTGCATATGTTTTCAACAGTCAAGAACCTTTTATATGTACAAAAGTGTTAAACTCATTGAAATTCATTTTTTTCCGGCAACTTAATTCTTAAAGACTTGCAAGGCCACAAGTTAGTATGTGGAGACTTTAAGAAAAGACTCAACACCCTCCTGTTTTTTTATTGGCACCCTGAAGTAGCAGCTGTTCATTAGCGCTCGCAGCATTAATCTTAACCCCGGCCTTCATTACCATAAGGCCTCCGGAAACCCATTTAAAAACTTGAGATACAGTTTTCAGAAGTGAGCGGTCATCAGTATGAAAATGAGGCAATTTTTTTTTTGTCGTTTTGAAATTTGGAAGTTTTGTAGTCGGGAGGTGTCTGTTGGTGACGTCTGTCGGCTCCTCCAGACCTTCTTCTTCCTCTGTTTTCTTTTCATTGTGCCTCGGCTGAGTGAAGGTCAGGGCTCTGTCGACTGGGTGTTATCTCAGCTGTGATGTGTGGATTTCCTCCCACTCTCTTTTCACCAGCAATTAAATCGTCCTAATTCACCACTCTTCTTCTTCTTCTTCGTCTTCTTCTTCGTCTTCTTCTTCGTCTTCTTCTTCTCGTCTTCTTCTCGTCTTCTTCTTCTTCTTCTTCTTCTTCTTCTTCTTCGTCTTCTTCTTCTTCTTCTTCTTCTTCTTCTTCTTCTCGTCTTCTTCTTCTCGTGTTGTTCTTCTCGTTCTTCTTCTTCTTCTTCTTCTTCTCTTCCTCTTCTTCTTCTTCTTGTTCTTCTCTTCTCGCTGTCTTTCCTCCTCACGTTTTGCCCCATTTCCACTCATCTATCCTCCGCTTCTCTCTCTCTCTCAGGTGTGAAGTCGAGAATCGTTATCAAGGCAACCCCCTCAAAGGAACATGCTACTGTAAGTGGAATTCCAATTACTAACTCCAGAGAAGGTGTGAGGGCGGGGGGGAAGGGGGGGGCGAGGCCTCACTCTTTTCACATGTTCAGGGCGATGCTGAGACGCTCGCGTGGCTCTTAAATCAAACTAGGTCTCGAGTAGTTTGATGTTTAAAGAAATAACAGCCACAGGAGAAACTGATTTTTTTTTTTTCAACAAGTCGCAGGTGGAGAGAATCGACAGCAGATAAAAGTGAATCAACAAAGAATGTAGTGGAGCTGTTCAAGGACTGTCTGTCTCTTTTTTTCCCCTCGGATGCAGTGACGGTCATTTCGCCGGGGACAGACTGAAGCAAAGTTGCTGAAATCGTGATCATATAATTGTGTGGAATTGGTGCATCTGTGAAACCACAGTCTGACTTTGTCCTCAAACAATTAGTCCTCTATTTTATAATCTGAAGAGAAGGAGCTCAAGTCGTCCAGCATGATTTCTTTAAACTTCACAGTTGCTGCCCGACAGACCTTTCTATAAACACTGAATTAAATGTCATAATGTTTAGAGCTGAAATAATTCACAGAATCTCTGGTTTGTCGTATCTCAAAAAATGAATCTTCAGCAAGTTTTAAAACCCCGATTTTTACAGTTTATAAGTCAAATTTTAGAATTTGCTGCTTTTTGGTTTTATATAATAAATTGAATTTCTTTGCGTTGGTTTGAGCTGATGACACAAACTTTTCATGATGTCTCAGATTCTACAAACCAAAGCAGTCATCAGGCGAAAGAAAAATATTTAAATGGTGTTTAATGGGTCAAAGAAAGAGGCGGAGCCAGAGAGAGACCTGAACACATCTAAAATCCAGATCTGTAAATCTATAGATCTGCAGTAATGTGGATGGAACTTTGGTTGGATTCTAACCTGTGACAGCAGTGAAACACTGGCTGTGGTGTGACCAACCCAACAGACAAGGTTCCTTGGTGGCGGGTGTTGTTTTCCTTTGTTTATCTGAACCAGTGTGAGAAGGAATCGTGAAATTTCGGACAGTAAACGTGAAAGGAAATTAGTTTTCCTGTGCAGGTCAATAAAGTCTGCAGGAGAAGGGACGACGTCGAGAAGAGAAACACGTGGGGAATCGTTCGCTTCGTGAACGACTGTGTAAACTTTTATGCTGGGTATTATTGTGCGACAGCGAGCTCCAGCTGCAGGTTTGCACACGGTTGTATAATCCAGCCTCCATCATGACCTTCATCACACACAACTGGCAACACAATGAAATCCTCAGGTCCCTCCAAGAAAGTTTTGAAATGGAAAAAGAAGGTGGATCATTTCCTGCCTGAAGCGCTGTGTGAACGCCGGCTCTTGTGTGACTTTCAAACCAGACTAATCAAGCTGTTCTTCCTTTGTAATCCCCACCACGCTCTCCCGCCGCCGCCGCTTCCGACAGACACGCTGCTCATCGACTACCAGTTCACCTTCAGCCTGTCGCAGGAGGACGACCGCTACTACACCGCCATCAACTTCGTGGCCACACCTGAGGAGGTAGGTCCCTGGCTGTGCACGCCCCGCCGTCCCGGCAGCTGTCACTGTGATCAGGATTAAAGATCGCACACATGATGATGATGGTGGTGATTATATGGGTTTTTTTGTCCTCTCATGTGGTTATTGCAAGTGGCAACCTCCGCCGCTGAAAAATGAAGCCAATGCGGAAGTGCAAAAAAGCTGCAGTTCCTCGAATAACCGCTAGAGCAGGCTGCAGAAGGGAGTCAATTACATTTGAGCCCCATGTTAAAATGTCCGATTTTACGACAGAAAAAAACATATTTACAGCCTGGTTCAAAACATGGCTCTAGTCTCATAAGCTGTTTTTCTACTCCATGACAACTCTGGGGGGGGCGAATTTTTTTATAAGGCGTTGGTTTAAAATATACAGCATACATCATTATGCACAATTCATAGCTGTCAATCTAAGTGGCACCACTTTGATTGACAACTAGCCACTGACGGTCTAAAGGGCGTCACCCCGGCTAACTCTAGTGACTGAGTTTGGGAAAGAGATTGTCGTGGGGTTAGCCGGCTAGCAACGATATTTAGCATTTAACCTAGCTGGTTAGCCGTAGCTAGTTTGATTATTTCGAATAAAGCGGCTTTTTTCAGTGGCTTTTTTCAGCCAATAGCGTTCATTCGACCCGCCTCAGCTCCGCCCTCGCTCCACCTCTTTGTCCATATTTGGAGTAACCGGAGGTAGGCTACCAAGATGGCTACGCACTACGATTTGCTTCATTTTTGCTCTTCAGAAACCTATGGGTGACGTCACGGACACGACGTCCATATTTTATACACAGTCTATGGGTTATTGTCAAACAAGTTTCTTCTCACTTATTATAATCATTTAACTAATAACAGCGATTAATACGTCACATTAATAATCAGAAAGTCAATGAGAGCAAATATAACATGTCGCTGTGCAGCTGAGTTTGTTCACCCCAGAACATCTCATCCTTCAGCTCATCTGAACAATCAGTACGGCTAAATTTGGAGTATAGACGAACACACAGAAACTCACAGTTTACATAGGCCCCCGCACTCATCATTAGCTCCGCATTAAAGAGTTAGAAGCGAGGGCTCAGAACGTTTGAGTGCATAGTTTTTAAAATCTGCAAAAAAGTAATGAGAGCGATTTTTAATTTCACAGGAAAAACAAGCAGCGAGCGTAATGACGGCAGCCTTTCTGCTGTTGGCTCCATTACAGCCTAGTTAACAGAAGAGAAACAGTAGAACAACCTGCTTAACCATATTATATCATAATAGTGTTTTTATTAAGTTAGGAAAGTCCCATTGAGACCATGATCTCATTTTCTACGAATACATAAAGAGGTGTAACTACATAATAAAAAATATTATAATATATCAAACGACCAGAGAACAATATTATATAATAAAGCACAGGCAAGAGCATTGGATATAATAATGTAAACATAAGCATAATGTTAAATAATAAGGTTTAAAATAAGAGCTAAAAACAAAATGGAACTAGTGAAATGAAGCCGACTCAGCACTTTCCTCTTCTCTGCCGCTGATGAGCAGAAACACGCTGACGTGTAAAGTCGCCGTGAGTGTGAACCGCACTCATGGCGCCGTCAGTCACGCAGATGTTTCCCCGGCAAATGAAAGCTTGTCCGGTGCTGTTTACCTGTCTGCGGCATCTGGAGCCCAAACCCAAACACGAGGATCTTGATTAGATGTTCCAGATGGCGACAAAGCTTTTACCAACTGGGAACAAATGCAGGAGTGCGGCCTCTTTTTGTCAGCAGGAATGATTATACACCTTTAAAGATAAATAGAAACAGATTCCTCTTTAACTCTTCATCTGCATTGAAGCTGTTAAACGATCACTAACTGCCTTTCATTCAGTGAGTAAACATTAATTAGCTCCTCATGCACACCTACTTATCAGAGCTGATAACACTTCACAACTGTATTTACAGTATTTTGATGCGTCTCATTTTCATCGTTGACTCTGGTTCAAACATTTGTTTAGCTAATGCAGCCTCCATTAGCTGTGTAAATACACTCCAGTCGGCCGTACAGTAACTGTTGTGCGGCGGCGAACTGGTTGGTGGCGGTGGAAAAATCTCTGCTCTGCGTTTACAGTGAAGCAGCTCGGCCTCGTTTCTGCTCCGGTTCATTCTCTCACTGCACATTTATATGACGCTGTGGGACTAGAAAGGTGTCTGATAACTGCCTGTTGTCTGTGTCTCCTCTCCCTCCTCAGCCAAACCGAGATCTCGACATGTTCATAAACGCCTCCAAGAACTTCAACCTGAACATCACCTGGGCCACGAGCTTCACAGGTACGTCTCCAGGAGCGCCCCAGAAAGTTGATTGACACCAAGTTTGAGCATCAAATAATCATTAGTGAAACAGAAAACCTGTCCTGGATCCGGGTTCTCAGATGTGAGGATTGGCTTTTTTCTGCTGTTTGAAGATTTCACCTTGGGCTCTAGTTCACATTTTGTAGACTTAATTGAATGCTTTAAATGCTTTAAACTCAGTTCCATTAAAACATAAGGTGGCAGCTCTCGGCTGTCCTCTGTCCTCGGGTGGCCACGTGGCACAGTTAGATCAGATCCTAAATGTAGGACTTAATGTTTAAGATACTGCTGAATCAACATGCAATTACAAGAAAGCAGAAATATGATCAGGCTGTTACCTGTTGCATCCTGACTTAATTGTCACTTTAAGCTCATATTCATTTCATTTAATTATTGGAGACTGCTCATAAATTGAGTCACATACCGACTATTGATTTGTTCATCTTCTACGGACGAAGAATTATTCAATTAGAAGCTGATGGTTCAAATTCATTGTCTCTGATTTATGTTGTAAAGAGATGAACCATGTTCTTAGAATTTGTCCATCTCCCTTTCTCTTCTATCTGTCTTTACCTCATGGCTTCATCTTGTTGGATCCCTCACTCATGTCTTTATCAACGTCCTCCTTCATGTTCTGTCCCTCCTCCTCCTCTGTTCTTCTTCCTGTCCTTCAGCAGGCACCCAGACCGGCGAGGAGATCCCCATCGTCTCCCGGAGCAACATCAAGGAGTTCAAAGACAGCTTCTCCAACGAGAACTTCGACTTCCGCAACAGCCCAAACATAACGTTCTTCGTCTACGTCAGCAACTTCACGTGGCCCATTAAGATTCAGGTCAGCTTCAGTTCACCCAAACAACAACAACGCCACTGATTCATTTTGAGGTGGAGTGAGACGTAGTTTGTGCTGCGGTGGAGAAGTTTGACTCTGAAGTCGAGCTACATACATCCACACGTTTACATTTGAAGGAAAAGTTAGGTGAAGAACAAGCAACACTACAGATTATTGCAATGCTGCAGAACTAAAATTCACAATTAACACTTCAACAATTCAATTAGCACCTTGAGCTGCACTGTGGGAAATGTGTTTCTATAAAAGTTAAATCACATTTTTCCTGCTCGATTCCACAACAGAGGAACGACTCACTCTCTTTGTGACGCTTCAGAACGACTGACATGTCGAACAGGGGAACGAAACCTGACGGCTCAGATGACGCTTGAAATCTATAAATGAGAGACTTTGAAATGTGACTGAAGGGGAAAAGTTGAAACAACTGTTAGATGAACAAACAAAGACATTTGAGATAAAAAAATTTTCCCCCATATTGCACTTTAAGAAAAGTTTCAAACAGTTCTAACAGATATGATATTTGATGCTACTAACCCGGAAATGTTGCTTCTTCAGGACGCATGAACATTTCAGCCGCAGCTCGGCTTAATATAAAATATGTTAAAAGCTCGATTTAGTCAAGTAGAACAAACTTAAATGTGCCGTCCTGAATATTCTAACTGCAGCGGCACAGCTTCTTCTGAAAATGTATGTATTCATGCATTTTGAATAAACGCATCTACAAAATACCACACACCAGCTCCTCTGATGTGTCGCGCTTGTGTGTGTGTATGTGAATGCCAATAAATAAACACTTCCACATAAAGTCACAGAGGCACGTTTTGGATGAAAGTGCAGGAAGGCTGTGATCAGTTTTCACTCTGACTGCTCGGCTTGTCTGCTTCAGAAGCCACTTTTTCTGCTCTTTAAACCAAAAACGTTGGCTGGTTAAAAAGGCAGAATGTAAATGCTGGCAGTCACCGGTGAAACGGTCGTTGGGGGGGGGTGGGGGGGTTTCTTGCGTTTGGCACTCGGCAGCTTTTCTCCACTGTTGATGCGGCTCCTCCGCAGTGAATAGAGCTCTGTTCGGCCGCTCGCCGCCGCCGCTCGCCGTGTTTACGCAGCCCAGCTACAATCGCTGCTGCACTCGGTGAACCGCTGCTTCGTGGATGTGTGGCGGAGAGAACAACCGTCCCTCAATAGCGCTCTTCTGTACGTCGGCGGCCTGTAATTGCTTTATTTGAAGCAGGATGGAAGTCGTTTCATTTCAGTCGGTTTATTCACCGCGTGGAAATTTTTTCCATTGTGTTCATGTAAAAAGCTCTTGTGTGTGGTCGTCCACATACTTAACGTCATGGGCGCCGGAAATGCTGGTTAGCAGGTGAACAGAAAACATACAATCAACTGTACAGCTCAAATAGTCAATTCAATACTCAGAGCTGGGTTGCCAGTTTATTAGGAACACCTAGCTCGACTCTCCCACCTCCTTTATAGCATCAGGAGGAGTCTAGAAATGAGAAACTCTCTCAGTTAAATGCCGTATGATTTAAGCACTACATTAGCTTTCATTTTAGCTCTGTAGACCTAAAACTAGCGACTTAGTTTATTGTACATTTCTGCATTGTCAATGTGTGCAAACTGACTACAAACCAGCTTTCAATTACTTATTAGACAGTGAGAGGTCGATGGGCTGCCAGTTATGGAGATGAGGGCGGGTTGATTTGAGAGAATTGTTCTTTCAGGATTTTAAAATTCATGTTTTATTGTATCTTAAAACAATTTTAAACACAGTCATGATAAAAAAATGATGATGCTGTTGTTTCCTGATAAAGACAGTGATTGACTCCACTGAGAGTTTGTATATGGAGACAAGGATGCAACTAGATTTTGACATTTGATCAAGTCTGAGAATTTGCACGTGCAGATGTAGCAGAGTTCCATCATACGTGTCCATGCATTGCTCATGGACGAACTCAGCACCAGTGCTAAGTTTGATGCAGTTAATGAATGCACTGACGCCGTCGGCTGCTGCCGGTTCAGGAGCCAGCTGCTCTGGGCCCTGGCTCTTCGTGGGCTCCCTGCATCCGTGTGCCTCCCAGATCAGCTCTGGAAGGGATTTGACTGGTTGCCCCGCTCCAGCTCCTTCCCCCACTGCCCTCCTCCTCCTGAAGGGGAGAGAAATCCTGCCTCCATCCTCCATGTCCTGCCTTGCGAGGGCTCCAGCTCCAGCCGCTGCCAGCCGGGCCTCGGGAGGTCCCCGCCGCAGAGAGCCGAGCCGGGAGAGCCGCCCCCCCCCCTCTCGGCCCACTCTGGTCCACCTCACCCTCTGTCCTGGTGGGTGGGATCGTTGAGAAGATCGCCCCTGTCCTTGAAACTAAAGCACGCAGGTCTGCTAGCGTGTCATTTTCCCTCCTCGCACTCATGGAGCTTTACCTTCGGCAGCGAGGTAAAATTTTCCGCTTGTTTCCCTTTCTTCTTCTGCCACTGCTCCTCGTCTCAGGACCGTTTTTTTTTTCCCACCATTTCTTCATAACAGCCCTTCATTTTTCTTTTGTTGCCGTTTCTTGCTCTCCTTGCCTTCAGTGGTGTGCTGCAGTGTGGCATTGGGATGTGTGTGTGTGTGTGTGTGTGTGTGTGTAGGCGGTTGGTCCTCCAGTGTTGGCAGGCAGAGATCAGAGTGTTGGAAAACGGTTCATAAACAGCAGCCGAGAAAAGAGCAAGGGCAAAGTGGAATGTTAAGTTGAAACACATGCTGCATTCAGAGTGAGCTGCGTGCAAGCTAAGCCCCCTCTCTCTCTCTCTCTCTCTCTCTCTCTCTCTACGAAGCTCGCTCGCTCTTCCTCCTGCTCGCTCTCCGACGCACCACCTCAAGGTTGCCTGTTTGCTTTCACGTGGTCGGAAGAGTTTGAGAGCAACTTAGTTTTTGTCCGTTTGCTTTGACTCCCAGTTGTTGCGTTCGCCTCAAGTCTGTTCAGTTCAGCTCCACTTCTTGGAAAATATCACACTTTTCCAACTAAAAACTTCGTAGTGCAGGAGAAACACGTTGATGTAATCATTTCGTCCGACCAACGACGACATCTCTAACAATGGTCCAAGTGAATCTGTGACGACTTCATCACCGCTGAGCAGCTCCGATCATCAAAGCAAAATCAATTGCGCTGAGATTAGTCAGCGAGGAGCTCTCCCACCCTCCTTTCCCCCCTTTTTCCCCTTCCTGATGAAGAATAGATCTGAATTTAATGATGTTTGTAATGAAACGCAAATCCCAGACTAATTACATTAAAGAGCTGTGATCTCCTGTTCCGTGCCTTAGTGAACATGTCATGATATGGTAGAGATTAGAACAGCCTCCAATTTAAAGCCCGCTGTGGAGAAGCAGCAGCTGCAGCTATCAGCTGGCTGCGCCGCTCTGCCTATCTGTGTGGACTCGTGTACTGTTTATCTGGGCCATGCATGGCTGCCTGATGGCTGCGTCTCGATACTGATCACACAGAGGTTAGGAAGCAGGGACTGAGCGGTTTTGCCAGCTTGCATCGAGGACGGGTACGACCTCAAATCAGCCTGCTGCTTCATGTTTAAACAGATTCATCTTATGTAAACAAATATGGAAATAAAAATCATATTATGCATATTGACAAATATAGACAATATAGAACATAGTTAAATATTTAAAATGCAAGTGATCAAAGAAAACAAAATGGAATCAGCTGTGTTCACCGCTGGACGTTATATATTAGACTAAACTCTTGACACATGTTGAGCAAAATGAAATTATAACACCGTCAGAATCATTCATTTCAAAAGCTAATTGTATTTGACTGCACCAACATGCTGACAGTTATAATATAAACAACAATATAAAGTTGACACGCTCATGTTTAGGAGGTGTGATGTTACCTTTGTTTACGTTTTAATTTCACCTTTTTGCATGCTAACGTTAGCAATTCGGTACGAAACACAAGCTGAGGCTCATGGGAAGAATGTTAGTTTTGCACATATTTTAATCTAAAGTATTTGACAAATTCAAATTTTGAACATGACAAAGTTATTTCAACTGGGAACAATGAATGTACCTGCAAAATCTTGTTGGGACAGTTCAGTCTGATTATTCCTTTTACTATTACTCTCCTCACAGCTGCTAGCATGACTGCTAATATTTAAAGGTTTACAGAATATTAAAACACCAGTAGAGTACAAATCTTAAGGACATAATGAATCTGCATTTAGCTGTTGATTTGACCAGGTTTGTCTAAACCAACTTGAAGGCTGACTGGTCTGAGACACCTTTCTCTCTGACTCATATCAAACTGAGTTGTTGCTCATCTGCACACTCATATTTAAAATTCCGCTTCCTTGTGTCCTTTCCTTTCTTGTGGAACCTGTTGAGCAGCCCCCTCCCCCCTCCTCGATCCGATAACGACACTTTCCCTCAAAACTCCGATATAGTTCAAGCGGCTGTCAGAAGCCATTAAAGGCAGAATATTCCTGGTCTTAATGCCCGGCGGCGGCTGACAGGCCCTGCTGCGAGATCCTCCGCTGCCCCTGAAGAGTCACCCTCTGCTGGGCACATAACGAGAGCGTCACCCGGGCCTCCCGCCGCCGCCGCTGCCGCCACCAGCCTGGTGAACGGTGCTGACTGACACTTGAGATTAGCCGCTACAATAACTGTTATCGCACATCTTCTCAGCGAGACGGCTGCTTGTGCTTTTCAACACGGAATTATGCGGCGATGACACGAGGCTGAAGCTGCCGTCGTGGCTTTGTCTCGTGCTCAGGAAGTCGGCCGTCGTTCTTGAAGGAGGCCATGGTGTCATGAGAAGAGCGGCCCCGTGCGTCTCTGATCACCCTGAGCAGCGGATGGCTTTGTTAGGCAGAAGCAGGTCAGAGCACAGCAGCTGACAGGGCGCCTTTGATAATCCCAAGCTTTGCTCTTTAAAGAATTCACAGCTTCATACAATCTGTGGTAGATTCATCTCTGATCCTTTCATTTTCCCCCCCCCCTGCCCACGTTCACGAGCACAGGAAGTAAAATGTTCCCAAATGATTTCCTCCTAATTGCAAGAACCTGATTGGTCCGTCAGAATGATTTTCAAAAATTTCTCTGTAGTATTTTGTGCAAGACGACTTTTTAAAATTCTTCCTACGTTGGAGCATCACAGAGGAAGTGAGCAGAATCTGGATGGTGGAGCTGCTGCTGTGTTTTTGATTGTGATGCCAAAAGTCTTAAGAAAACCAAAAATATCATTGTTCTAGCTGCTGATGTCACTCGTTGTTATCTTAGTTCTGCCGCTGTCTTGTTTTCTGTGCCCCCCCCCCAGTTAAGAATAGTGCTAAAGCGATGCGTAAATTCATTCATTAGTTTCACTATTTTGATCATCACTGAGTCATTAACTAAGAAAAACTGTGAGCATTTGCTTCACAAATTTGAGGATTATCTGTTTTCCTACATTTCATATCACTATACATTTTTGAGTATTGAACTGTTCTGACTTGGCCTCTGGGAACTTGTGATGCTCGTCTTTCACCATATTCTGACATTTTCATCTTGTATTTGGTCGTAACAAACCTAACTGACATCTGCTCTCTCATAGCTTTAACCTTTATTTGACCTGAAAAGCCTCATTGAGGTTAAACATCTCAACACAGGACAAATAAGTCAAAGTCTGACAGAAAATCTTGAACAGAAATGCAGTTATAAAGTTATGAATTATAGTTCTAATACATGCATGAATTCATCCAAAAAACAACCCAACAGCTGTCAAAACAATAACAAACTGTTGTTGATAGGAATCAAAAACAGCAGCTTAATGAGACCAACTTATCAAGATCTTAAACATTTGCCCATTTATTCTCTGATTGACATGAAAACCCCATGAATTCAACACCAGCTCCAGCTCCGGTGCTGGCTCGCCCCTGAGATCTCCGCCGCTGACATCTTTTTAAAAGTTTTCTCTGGGTGCGTCGGCGCCCTGAACTTCTCTCCAGTGTTCAACAGTCTGGAGGAAAATTATCACGCTGAGGATTCGGCGCTCAACAGTAATCAACAGCAACACATTAGCGAGCCAGATGGTGCTGACTACACAAGTAAATGAGACCCCGGGCCGTTGACAAAACACACACACACACACACATCCCTGTCATCTCACCACGGAGGCCTTTGGCCCTCACGTATAAACCCACTGTAGATTTCCACACGCTCCCACTCGTGAGTTTTTCCATGCATGTCTTCTTGATCACCTATTAAGTATTCATGGACTAATCTGACATGCACTCAGCTGGGTTTTCCGCCTTTGTCTTTTCTTTTTTTTTCTCCCTCACTCCTGCTCCTTTTTTCCCTGCTGGAATTGTATGCAAATCCTTTCTTTGCAGAGGAATAATAAGCAGGAGCGGTGATAAGTTCCCGTCCAAGGTGTCACCTCGGAGAAAAGATGTGTGAGGGGAAATTCTGCTGCAGGCCGGAGGCGCAGTACCGCCATGCTGCCAGAGAGAGGCAGTGTTGGGTTGTTGCAGGACTGTGTTCACTTTGAGGCTTTTTTTTTTTTTTTTTTTGGGAGGTGGGGGGGGTGCTACGACACTGCCAATGTTACCCCTGGCAACCTTGATTAAGACAGGATGTCGTTAGCACAATTGCTCTTGTGATGATTACATAGTGAATATTTCTGCCCACATGTGCAGGAATGATGGTTGTTCGTGCAGGTCGTGGGCAGCTGAGAGGCCTCGGCTGCTGCCTCGCTGTCGCCATGACGAGCTGGAACACGGACAAGCCGGCAGACTGGGAACCTCCCAGTAGCTGTGTGTTAAGAGTTGTGATGAGCATAAGGCAGAAAAATCCTCGGAAGTCTGTTATCTGGAGAGTGAGGTTTAACCTGTGATCCACTGCAAATATCTACAGTACGATTCTGCACATGAGGCACGTGCTGACAGAAGAGTGAATATACATATATGATGCAGAACATACATGTGCTGTTGCCTTTGCAGAGCATTGTCTTGTGTATCTACAAGGTCGAGTGCAGTCAGAAGCGTGCATGTTTATGAGCGTATAATGCTGACCTCTTGTTTTAAAACCTCCCTTATTAAAGCACATTCTCTCTCTCTCTCTCTCTCTCTCTCTCTCTCTCTCTCTCTCTCTCTCTCTCACAGATCGCCTTCTCCCAGCACAGTAACTTCATGGATCTGGTGCAGTTCTTTGTCACGTTCTTCAGGTGAGCAGCCTCCTCTTCCCCTCCTGTCAATACGCTCGCTCTGAGCCACAGATGTGACCACGTTGGGTTTAAAGTGGCGGCAGTCGCCTTCATCGTGTGTGTGTGTGTGTGTGTGTGTGTGTGTGTGTGTGTGTGTGTGTGTGTGTGTGTGTGTGTGTGTGTGTGTGTGTGTGTGTGTGTATGAGGCAGTATGAACAGTGATGGATCTACAGAGCTGCTCTGTGTCTGTGCACCAGCCATTACTGTGAAGAGACGCTGCAGCTCATTGGTTTACAGGAGCAGGATAGTGGTCACTACACACAAGTCCCGCCCTCTTCGTTTATTCACCCGCAGACGTTTGCTTAATGCCGTCTCTGTCGTCCACGAAAAACCAGGCTGCTCTGAAATATGAATGTGTTAATTTAGCCCAGTTTCCCCCTGGAAATTTGTCTGCATTTAATTCAGCAGCACATGATTTATGAGCGACCTGTCAGTGCCAAAGCAGGAAGTATTGTCCTTTTATGTAACATGTCGGATTCAGGTTTAGATCCCAGCTCAGACTAACAGTCGTTTTCTAACCATGAGCATGAGGGAGCAGAAAGATGAGCTGAAGGACACACAGCCTTGTAGAGTATGAAGCAATAAACAAGCCCCATTTCAAAAACATTTCAAAAACACTTTGTAAAACACTGTGTAAAACATAAATACAGTCAAATAGAGTCTTTCCAGGATGAACCTTTCATACCCAATCATGATCCCTCACCTGTTACCAATGAACCTGTTTACCTGTGGAAGGATCCAAACAGGTGTTTTTGGATCAGTCCACAACTTTCACAGTCTGTTGTGGCTTCTGTCCCGACTGGTTTGAAACATGTTGCTGCCATCAGATTCAGAAAGAGCAGATAAAATCAATGAAGTTGATGAGGTCAAACATTACACAACTTTTTTGGAGTCGGGGTTGGTTGTCGTGTTGTTGTTGCCTGTTAGATTTACAAGCGATATTATCGTCCCAAAAATGAGCTAAAAGAGGCTGAATTTCAGTGTCGAGCTGCAAAGTTTGGTGATAATTTTCTGCTGCTTTGTCACCGCGGCAACTTTGTTTACATGACGGCAGCTTTTCTACACAAATGCAGCTCAGAATGAGACAAGAACAGACCATTTAAACAAGGGTTAGAAAATAAAAAATACTTTTTAAAGAAGAAAGACAGTTAAAGAGAGAGATGATGTAATGAGAGTAAGTCATTTCATTATTAATATCAAACTGTTGATAAAGTTAGTTTGAACCAGGTTTTGGTCGCCTGAACGTCCATCTGCAAAAAACTGATCGTTCAAAAATACTGATAAGTGTAATATTGTCATGTGACCTGAAGGAAGGTGAGAAGTTGGTCTTTCAAAGTTTACTGTGTTCAGTATATTCTGAGTCAAACATTCCATCCCATGATTCCGTGCGATGGAAAGAAGATGGAGATATATTTGTCCGGCGCATCACTTTGCGCACGTCTCCCTGTGATTCACCCTGACATGCAGCAGGTCCTGGTATCTTTAGAAACCTTTGGATCGTGATGAGACTTTAAAATACATCTCTTGGCAGACCGATGTGCTGCTTTGTGCTGATGGAGACGCCGCTTCTCGTCGGCAGGGCCGAACACACGTGCGTCTCCGGGCGCTGCTTCCTACTTCCTCAGGAACTTCTGTAATGTGTTATCGATTTGTAAAAAATGAGCGGGACCGAAAATTGGGTAGACAAGTGTGTTGTGTGCATGCTTGGCTGCACGTGTGTGTGTGTGTTTATGCTTGTCGGGGGGGGGAGAATTCGAGGGCTTCTCCACGTGTGTGTGCTCCTCGATGCCCTGAAAAACTCGCCGGCTGTTCCAAGTCATGCTGCTTTTATTGATCAGGCGGCCGTGTACAGACGGAGAGATTTGATGGGGCTGATTTAAAATATTCTCTCTCACTTTTTTTGCCACCAGCCATTTGCCCATACAGTCGTGTTCAGCGGCCGTACGTCTCGGCATCGAGCGAATAAATCACCCTCCACGCTGAGGTTTACTCTGGACGGCGTTAAAAGCTGCAGGAGCACGAGTGCCGTTATGCACCCGACTGCCTTTGCATACAAATGCCGACCCTGCAGTTGGTCGCTCGCCGCGCTCGTATGTTTATACACATGCGTCAGCGTTTGAGTGTTTGCATGTCAGCATTGGGAGTGTGCAACCTGCGCCCGCTGCGTGCAGGAAGCAGGCCATCCATAAACACAACAGCTCCTCTCTCTTACCTTCTTTTTTTTATCACCTTTCTTTTTCTTCCTCTCCGCCTGTCCCTCCTTCTCTCGTCAGTTTTACATCCTTTCCTCTCTCCTTCCATCCTTGCTCCTCTCTGCCTCCCTCCTTTCATCTCTCGCTCTCCCGCTCCCCTCTCTCTGTTCTCCTTTCCTCCTCCACTCCTCCCTCTGCCTCCTCTCTCCCTCGCCTCCCTCCCTCCCTCCCTCCCTTGCCTCCCTCCCTCCCCTCTCTGTTTCCTTTCCTCCTCCACTCCTCCCTCTGCCTCCTCTCTCCCTC
>JBBMOC010000198.1:0-31538 GCA_037975185.1 Centropyge bicolor | reverse complement strand
TTTTGTGCATCCATTCTGCCGTTTTGCTGTTTAAAACACTGAGTCCATTTAATTTTTAATCCTTGGCGATTTCCGGAAGTGACTACCTGGAGGCCACGCCCACAAACCCAAACCAGCCAATCACAAAAAAGCCCGCTAAAATCGAACGTGTGTATGAGAAATGTGTATGAAAGTGCAGTCTAAGAACCACCTCTGGGGTGCGCACTTCGATACACTGGAATACACTGAAAATCAGGTCAAGCGGTAAAGAAGGACTTTCAAAGAAAATGAGAGAATATGTTATTTAGACACTAACAAATGCAGATACACTCTCGGAATTATGAGGACATCGGCATGGTCCTCATATTCCCGACAGTCCCTGGAGCCCAGGTACGTAGTCAGGTCAAAAGTCCTGCCAAACCATATATACCAACACACACTCGCTCACACACACACACACACACACACACACAGAGCCTGTGTTGCTCTGAAGGCAGCACAGAGGCCACTCATGCATATTTTGGCACCTGCAAGTGTCCTGAAACAGAACATAAATAATTCTGCTGTTGTGATCATCGTCTCAGCCTCTCAAACACATCTGCAGCTTTAGACGTTGGCGCAGGAATTACACACACACACACACACACACACTCGGACACACATGCGCGCTCTCAGAAACACTCTGTATTCAAACACAGGAGGCAGCTGGCCACTCAGTGGTGCTGTGAGCCCTCTGAGCCGTGTGGCCACACACACACACACACACACACACACACACACACACACACACACACACACACCGGCTTCTCTCTCTCTACTGTATCTTCAAAGCTTCACACTGCAGCCTGCATGAGTACACGTGTCGGGGTCGGCTCAATACAATCAATTCCAAATGTCAGTTTAAATTGCGACCCGTTTACTAACGACAGATCATTCCCAATTATTTCCCCCGTGGTATTTGTTCTCGGCGGCTTCATTATCGAGCGGAGAGCTTTTCTGTCTTCGGATGGGGAAAGAGATCCATCACTGTGACGGCTCCAAAAGAAAACGACATTGACCCCGGCTGCGATCCGCGGCGTGGAGGGCGCGGGCTCGCCGTGCGCTCTCGTGTTTGTACACAAACGTCGAGCTGCATCAGCGTCAGTGGCGGCGGCGACAGGACGGGTGACGGGTGATTGACAGCAGGACAGAGTGTGGAGGACTCGGTAGCTCAACAGAAACCAGAGCTGTGCATCATCCAAGTGTCAAGCGAACACGCCTCAAACTTTTGAAATGTCGAGGTGTATTTACACACTCGCAAAGTGTATTTTTAAGGAAGTGGATCTGTGTTGGACGAGTTGTCTTATTTGTTATTCATCATTGACTAGAATTCATATGTAAAAATGTTTGTTGGATATTAAATTATATTCTCAATAGCTGAGAATTGATCTACAATTATTTGATTGACAGAGAAATCAATAATTTGAATGTGTTTCTGACTTTAATTCATCAAAATGCAACAGAAACCTATTGATCGCTTTTCACTGGAATTTCTTACTATTACTTTTTTCTACAAGTAAAAGCTCAGAATAACTTGAAAGATGTTATATTACACTAAAGTCTACACATAGTTGAAAATAGACTAAACAAGAGCTTCTGGTTTCAGCTCAGGTTTTTGTCATTGTAAATTCTTTGAACCTAAAAAAAGAATCTTTGGGATTTGAACTTTTGGTTGGACAAACATGACACTCGTCTCGACAGGTTTCACCTTATGTGTTTTTGACCATTTATAGATTGAACCCTAGATTGAACACTGTTTCCCAACATGGAGGTCAGGTCCCTTCTGAGGAGTCATGAGTAACAGAATAGCAAAAGAGAAAAAAAAAAAGATGCTCTTTCATACTACCAACATGTAAGAGTGAATATCTGTGTGTAAACCCGCTGCTCTCTCTCTCTCTCTCTCTCTCTCTCTCTCTCTCTCTCTCTCACGTGCACGTCCACACTTTCACATGATCTGAACACTGACACTCGCTGGCTGTGGCGTTTGCCCTCAGCCTGCTCCTCGCGGTGCTGACTGACAGCAGACGCTCTCTCTCTCTCTCTCTCTCTCTCTCTCTCTCTCTCTCTCACACTCCCACACTCCCCCTCCCTCCCCTGGGAGACACCTGACAAAGAGAGGGAGGTGGAGAGACACTGCATATACATTCAAACCCGGCCTGCGTGTCCTGAGGGGCCTCCCCGGGCGATCAGCAGGGGCTGCTGCCAGCGCTGTGCATGAGTCCCTGCTCTCTCTCTCTCTCTCTCTCTCTCTCTCTCTCTCTCTCTCTCTCCCTCTCTCCATCTTCATCTGAACCTTTGCCGCTGCCTGTCCGTTTACCTCCCTGCCTTCACTCTTTGCTCACTTTTCCTTCCTCTCACCTTCTCATTCTTCCCACATTTCCAACCCTCTCTTCATCCTCCTCCCTTGTCTAACTTCTTTCTTGCTTTTCTTCTCCCCACCTCTCGCCCCAGCTCCCTTTTATTCCCTTTTTTCCCCCCCTCTCTTGCATTCTTTAACACCCTCTCTTTGTATCTGACCTCATTGTCAGGTCATCGACGAGGAGCCAGAGAGAGATACAAGTGGAAGATGGAGCAGATAGAGAGAGTGCACCCCCCCCGCCCCCCGATAAGTCCGCCAGGAGCAGAACGCTGCTCTGCGTCCGATTAATAATAAATGAGTCAGATCAGTGGGTTTGACTCAGAACCTCGGCTCTCTGCTCCTCCTCCTCCTCTTCCTCACCTGTAATGAGCGGGGAGGAGAGCAGCGGGAACGTGAACTGGGCCGTAACGCACTCGGGGGGGGGGGGGGGTCCCCAGAGGCACAGCCTTTTTCTTCCCACCGTATCAGCCTCGGGTCCGCTCCCTCCCGCTACGCCTCGCACATGTGTCTTAAAGGCTGCGGCGCTCTCGCTGTGGAAATGAGTTTCTGCCGGTTTGTACAAGCCGAAGCAAACAGAGATAAAGAGCAGCGTCGTCCTCACGCTCGCGGCCCCCGATGCATTATCGTCTGAAATATAATATAACTTGTGGGAAAAAAAGTTCTTATCTCTTTTCATTTCGTTGTTTGTGGTCTGATCTTTTTACCTGCTGGGAATGAAAGTGCAGAGGCTTCGCTCGCTGGGGTTTCTAGAATCTGCTCCTTTTAACAATTAAATCTCAAGTCCATCAATTTATTAATCATTTATATATAAATCACACTCCCTCAGCTTCACTGAAGTTTAAAAAATAATCTTAAAATCTTGACTCTCACAGGTAAAGATCATTGCTCACACTGCAGCTCCAGTTGCCAGATGTTTAAATTATGTATCTTGATGCAAAACTGCTCCTTCACCAAACTTCTGATTTAAAAAAAAAAAGAAAAAAAAAAAAAGGCACTTTTCAACCCAAAAGAGCTGCGGTTTTAATTGGCTGTATTCTGTCGTCTTAACGAGTTTGAAGAGGTGAAGCGATAACTGTCGGTGGCAAATTTAATTATCTGTAACTAATTAACGAATCGGCATCGAGGGCAGCGAGCGAGGCAAAGATTTGACCAAGTTCAGTTCGGTGCCGCAGTACGGGTCCTTCATGGTCACACACCTGCTGTAAGAAGATGAGAAATCTGATTCTTGGTTTTCTCTCTCCTCCCAAACATGAAGCAGAGTCACTTCTCCCAGCTCCCGTTGTTTCAGGAGCCGGTAAACAAACAATACAAAGCCGAGCAGATTATACAGAAATTTGTATTCTGCGACGTGCCGAGCTCTGCTTCTGTTTCAGGTGGGTTCCACTTCTTGGAAGCGTCCCACCACCCATCGTGCTGCGGGGGTGGGGGGGTTCAGCGTGCCGACAAGTGCGGGGCAGGATGTGACCTCGGACTGACCGCCGGTTAGCGCGCGGTTCGGTGGACTTATCGGCCATTGTGGAAATGAAATGGCGTTTGGCTGGCGAGCAGGTTTAATTTCCCACCCGGAGTAGAAGGCAGCGGCGGCGGCGGCGGCGGCAGGCAGGATTAGTATTCAGCTGGCTGTGGACAACAGAGCCGGTGTGCTGCTGTTTGCCCTGTGGCTGTTGTCTTGCTGTCAGGTCTCCGGCCTCAGCTGCTCGTGGCTGTAATACACTCGCTCTCACTCCGCTCTGCCACTGACGCCGACAGCTGCCATCGTTTTTTAACCTGTTTTAGTCCATAGACTGTATAAAATATGGACGTAGTGTCCGTGACGTCACCCATAGGTTTCTGAAGAGCAAAAATGAAGCAAATCGTAGTGCGTAGCCATCTTGGTAGCCTACCTCCGCTTACTCTAAATATGGACGAGGGCGGAGCTGAGGCGGGTCCTATGGGCCGGCTGAATGAACGCTATTGGCTGAAAAAAGCCGCTTTATTCAAAATAAACTAGCTACGGCTAACCAGCTAGGTTAAATGCTAAATATCGTTGCTAGCCGGCTAACCCCACGACGATCTCTTTCCCAAACTCAGTGCCTAGAATTAGCCGGGGTGACGCCCTTTAGACCGTCAGTGGCTAGTTGTCAATCAAAGTGGCGCCACTTAGATTGACAGCTATGAATTGTGCATAATGATGTATGCTGTATATTTTAAACGAACACCTTATAAAAAAAATTCGCCCCCCCCCAGAGTTGTCATGGAGTAGAAAAACAGCTTATGAGACTAGAGCCATGTTTTGAACCAGGCTGTAAATATGTTTTTTTCTGTGGTAAAATCGGACATTTTAACATGGGGCTCAAATGTAATTGACTCCCTTCTGCGGCCTGCTCTAGCGGTTATTCGAGGAACTGCAGCTTTTTTGCACTTCCGCATTGGCTTCATTTTTCAGCGCCGGAGGTTGCCGCTTGTTTTAGTCCAGAAAGATTTGCTGCTTTCTCCAGTTTCCTCTCTGCCTTCAGCTGCATAGTCACAGATCTACTTTACATGGTTGAGCATTCAACAGCTGAAGAACCTGGGTCTTAAGTCCGAGACTCCCCAACTCACTTATTATATAATTCAACTTTACATCCATTGTAGAAAAGTCTAGTCTTTATGTATTGATATAAAATATAGATTAGCAACAGTCTTAATGGAGCTAATTAAGTGCAGCAGAGGAGCAGGTGAAAGAAATACCTGTTAGCAAACATCGTTTTCATACAAACAGATCATCATTATCTGATTTTGTGTTTTCAGTTTTTCCCTAATTAGCTGCCGGAGCGAAAACAGTGTTTTCTGTGAATTAGTTTCTGTCTGGTTTGATTTAAAAGGACGAGGTGAGACACAGGACGCCTTAGATTCAGTTTAAAAACAATCAGGGTTCATGTGTTTGTGGAGCAGGTCGAACTGCAGCGTTATGGGAGAAAATACTTGCTGTTAAAAATCCATCTGACGGTCGTGTCGACAACACATTTAGATACCGGGTATCACTTATTAATAGCTAATGCATCAGATCACCGTCTGTCTGTCTGACACTGTTCCTGCAACCTCTGTGACTCTCCATCTGTTTTCAGTGGCAGAGTAGATGTGATCCTTTATAGTAACTGTGATCAGGAAACAAACTGCCGCATCATAATCAAGAAGGTTTTGTCTGTTGAAGCTCTTAAGTTTCAGTATTTGTTACTGAGACACAAATCACACTTGTCGAAGTTACAGTTGTCTGAGACAGATGAAAAATGCAAAAGTTTCTTTGTTTATGTTTCAATCCTCAAAGTCTTCATCAGGTAAAATTCAACTCGATTCAGTTCAATTTGAATAAAATGCAAGAAAAAATGTTGAAGATTAAATTCCAGTTTCACCGGATTGCCTGAGTGAAACATATTAAATAAAGAATGTTTTTCCTTTTACGCTTATAAAAACATCCTGAGTGGAACCGATCGCTTTGATGCGATTTAGATTTTGTTTTACCTTCAGACTTCTAGCTTTACAGGGTTTTGATTCTGTCACATTGTTTTGTATTTGACTTGATTTCACTTGAACATTTGCTCTAACTGTCTGGAGAAAGTAGCATCAAAAGCCACAATGTGCTCAGCTCTCTCTCTCTCTCTCTCTCTCTCTCTCTCTCTCTCTCTCTCTCTCTGGTGTGTAGTGTTTTGTGTTTGTGTGTGTGGTGTGTGTAGTGTTTTGTGTGTGTGTGTGTGTGTGTGGTGGTGTGTAGTGTTTTGTGTTTGTGTGTGTGTGTGGTGTGTGTGTGTGTGTGTGGTGTGTGTGTAGTGTTTTGTGTGTGTGTGTTGTGGTGGTAGTGTGTAGTGTTTTGTGTTTGTGTGGTGTGTGTAGTGTTTTGTGGTTGTGTGTGTGTGTGTGTGTGTGTAGTGTTTTGTGGTTGTGTGTGTGTGTGTGTGTGTGTGTGTGTGTGTGTGTGTGTGGTGTGGTGGTGGTTGTGTGTGTGTGTAGTGTTTTGTGTGTAGTGTTTTGTGTGTGTGTGTGTGTGTGTGTGTGTGTGTGTGTGTGTGTGGTGGTGGTGGTGTGTAGTGTTTTGTGTTTGTGTGTGTGTGGTGTGTGTAGTGTGTGTGTGTGTGTGGTGGTGTGTAGTGTTTTGTGGTGGTGTGTGTGTGTGTGTGTGTGTGTGTGTGTGGTGGTGGTTGTGTGTGTGTGTGTGTGTGTGTGTGTGTGTGTGTGTGTGTGTCTGTGTGTGTGGTGGTGTGTGTGTGTGTGTGTGTGTTGCCCTCCAGGCCACACGGAGCCGCCTCTGTGTGATGCTACAGTGTGTTTTATGGACCTGTAAGCTTCAGCAAACGGATCCATATTTATCTTCTCAACCAGCTTGTAAGGATTCGCTTCATGACCTGGACTCTCTGATGCTTTTTGCTCAGCTCTCATTAGTCGGCTGTCAAAGACTCAAACACTCAGTGTCTGAGTTGTGGTTAAAGCGCTGGTGACGCTTCAGACGTGGAGGTGAAGTGCGAGCGTCACAGGTGGTTGTGGCGAAGCAGCATCTGCCGCTGGATGCTCGTTTCTCCCCTGGGGGAGGAGGAGAGAGGTGGAGGTGTGATGGTGGTGGGAGGGGGGTGAGAGCTGGCGAACGTGGCCAGCGTCCCTGTGGAAGTGGAGATCAAATGAAGCGCGTTGCTCTGTCTGTTTCCATCCGCGTCTTCCTCTCTTCTCTATATGTTTCCACTCTTTGACTTCTCGCCTATGGAAGAATGTGGATGACAAAAGATTTGAGAGGGCACAAAACAAATGTGGCAAATATTGGTGATGCAGCAGCAGGATTCGATTTGTGCTTGTGAGGGACAGAGTCATGAGCGGAACAGATGATTTGAGCATACAAGAGGAATTGTGTAACTACATTTGAAGCAGTCATGGGAACTCTGCTGATAATCAAAGCTGCTCGCTCTCATTTTTGGCAGCTTGAATCCTCCGAGCGCAAACTGACCGAGAGCTGAGCGTCACCTGTTCAGTTTGACCTGGAAGTGAAGGGTCGTCCTGTGAGACCTCTCATTCTACCTTTAAAATAGCTGGACAGATTTTTGACCACCAGGTGGAGACATAGAGCAGTTGATGTCTCTATTATCTTAAAAATCAAAATTAGCCCTTAACGATTAAAATCCACACAATTTTTGTTTAGTTTAGTAGTTTTCAGAGTCAAACTCGTAGTAGTTGCCAGCTATGTGTGATTTTCTGATCCTCATGGTTTTATTTCTTCTTCTGCTTCCATGAATAATTTTAAGAGACAAATATTTGAACTGTTGTATGAAAAATATTTATTGGCTCGTTGACTGAGCCTGATGTGGGTGGTCGGGTTTCTGGGATCTGATATAGCTTCATGGAGGATTCAGAGAAGTAATGAATCAAACAAATAATAATACTAAAACATTTTTTTTATTGGATGAGTGATTTTCAGAAAAGTCGTGAGGCACAAATCCGACACACTGGTGTGAATAAAGATGGATCAGCTGGATCACCAGAATTTGGCTGAACTGAAATCTACAGATCCACATGTCAACAGTGATGCTAACTGACGGCTAAACAATGAAACATATAGACATAAAAACTGCTCTTAGGAGTCAGCGCTTTAGACAGAGTTATGTTTTTGTTTCTCTCAAATGTTTTGTCACCAACAAACTTCCATATCCGTCTTCTTTTTGTCTCTTTGTCTTCTTCACTTTGTCCATTGTTCTGACTTTAGCTGCACTTTCTGATCTCTCATCTCTTTCCCCTGACTGTCCCTTTGTCTTTCCTTCTCCCTCTCCTCCCGTCCTTCGCCGCCTCCCTCCTCGTCCCCCCCGCCCCGCTGAGCTGGGAGACCTTTGATGCCGGCCTGATATCCATTCACGCGGGTCGTTCATCAGCGCCGTGTCGCTCTTTAAGCAGCGAGCAGGAAGCCAGATCAATAAGACGGCTGAACGGACGGATCGCTTAAGAGTCCTCTTCAGCCTGGAGAGATAAGGGAATTTTTTTGAATGGGTGGCAGTTTAAAGAGTCACACAGGGTGGGCGGCGGTGGCGGGGCGGGTGGGAGCGATGAATAAAGATCTGAACGCATCGCAGCCGGTATTAAACTGGGCGTTTAGATTGAAAAGGTGGTAAAAGTTTGGTGAAAAATCAGCGAGGGGTCTCGCCGGAAGGCCGACACGTCTGGAGAAGTTATACTTCAACTCAGGCTTCTAATTAAATCCACTTCTAACTGCTGGAAGGGAATTCATGCACATTATTCCCGTGGTCTCAAACAAAGGAGGGAAATCAGCTGCACTTGCAACAATAAAGCAAAGAATGTATGTTTCAGCGTTCGGCCTCACTGTGGTTAAATAGACAGAAATCAATCAGACCCCACTGACCAATCCATGTAATCGAGTACAGCCGAGGCCAGAGAGCGACCGACCGACTCCGGGGATGAGTTTGACTTCAAACACTCTATGGTCCCCTTTTCAATAAAAGACGAGCGTGTTCTGACAGCAGCGTTCCTCTGTTGACAAAAACAGCTTCGATGACAATACCTCAAATGATAGTTTTACTTCTAACCCTTCTGAACTGAGGGACTTAATATTGGATTTAATCATTTAGGTGTAGAAAACATGTTGAAATTATCAACTGAATTAAATTGAATTCCAATAAATTGTGGGCTCTTATGAACAGGTAAAAACCATAAACACTCACTTGTAAATATTAAAAATCCCAATATAATTTGAATTTGCCAAAATGTCAAAGAGAAGAAAGAATTCAGTTCTCAAATTCAACATTGTGTAAATGTGAAAATTTCCATGATCAGGGTCGGGAATTCAAGACATTTTCCTTCAAAACACATACAAATACAGTCAACATCAAATAGAGCCCAATTAACACTGTTTAGCCTGTTAACTGTTTTCTTCTATTATTTTCATTATCTGATTTCATGGCACAGGGAATAAAGTAAACATGGTTTTCATTGAAATTATATTTGTAAACATGACTGTTGCTGCATCGACAGTGATCAGTGTTAAACACATTGTGACATTATTTGAGTCATTAGTCTGTGAAACCTTAAGTAAACACTTTAGATATCTATAGCTCAGTCATAGACATTTTGTGACATAATTCAGTGTGCAAATGTCTATTTTTACAGTAGATTTTTTTTTTTTTTGTGGAAATCCTGAGATGACATTTGGATCAGTGGTGTTTAGGTGTTTTGGTGTCGTGCTGCTGACACTCGGCTCGTCACATCCAGCTGCCAACACTGATGTGAGCTGAAACACAGGAAGTGAGGGCCAGAGAGCCACAGGAAGGCTGACAGGAAACCAGGCAGGGAGTGGAGCTCCGATTGCATCAGATGCTGTCTCTGATGTATTCGCACATACATACACTGACACACACACACACACACACTCACACACACACACACACACACACTCTCTCTCTCTCTCTCTTTCTTTCACTCTGTCTTTGTCTTTTTTTCCTCCCTGTCCTCTTCACAGCTTCCTAAGTGCAAGTGTGAAAGCAGCCAAGTGGAGGCAGGGAACACACACACACACACACACACACACACACACACACACACACACACACACACTCTCCAGACATGTCACCACCTACCTTCATCACCTCAAAGCGATTTTTGCTCAGCTTCAGACCTACAGCCAGTAAATATAATACAGACTATTGTGAGCTGTGATCACGTCTTCTGACCCAAACACGTGAACACGCAGAAGTTCGAAGGAGAAAATCCATGTTGATCGATTGATTGATTCACATGATTAGAGCTGATACACTTCGTCATTCCTGCTCATCATCAGCGTCTCTCTCTCTCCCCCCCCTGTGTGTCCACAGCTGCTTCCTGTCGCTGCTCCTGGTCGCTGCCGTGGTTTGGAAGATCAAACAAAGCTGCTGGGCATCGCGCCGACGAGAGGTGAGTCAGAGCGTCACGCTGACAACAAATATTGATTTTGGCCACTCTGGCAGGTAAATGAACAACCACCCAACACCAAAACTAATCTGGCCTTCAGTGCATTCATTTGGTGGGGGCGTGAACCTGCTGGTGAGGACTGACATTTCTGGTCAGCGTTGCTTAAAAGAGCTTTCACACCTGGAAGTCTAAAAATGGATGACGCATTATTTTAACACATCAGCTACAATATGGAGGTACATGTGGTATAAGCTGAGTTTCTTTGATGGGCTTTGCTCTTGAGTTGAAGTGAAACATATGAGCTTAAAACGCTTCTGATCAGAAAGACAGTTTCAGTGAGAAGAGCAGGAAAATGTTGTTTCGACTGTGCTCTGTCCAACATGGTTTTTGACTTCAATCTGCAAGGTGCCACGTTTGGTTTCGTGTTGCTTTCTTTCTTTTTTTTTTTTTTTTTTTTTTTTTTTTTTTGCTTTCGATCCAACTTCTGCCCTTGAAACTTCCATGAACCGCTTCTCTCTCGTGGATAGAGAAAAGAACAAACGCTCTGTAAGCCATCCAATTACTCATACGCCCCGTCCACGAGCTGAGAGAGCGCTCAGTCGTCTAATAACGAGCGAGCACATGGAATTAGGTCCAAATAAAGAAGCAGAGAGAAATGTGTCATTGTAAACTAACCAATTTTATGAGCAATCGTTATTAGTCTTAATCCTAAAAATAATAATCCAAGCTTCTGTATCGTGACTTTACGGCAGTGTACTTCTGAGAAAACAAGCTGTAAAAGCAAACAGAGACCTCCAGTGTTGTGAGCATTCAGCCAATATTTCAAATTAAAAGCTGAAATAAGAATTAATTGTTGCTTTTTTAATACTCAACATGCCCAAATTTTCCTTTTAGAAAACATTTCATTTGAAGCTGTCAGTCATTGAAAAGTACATTACTGAAGTTCATTGACCGTAATTAATTGGGGAGAAAAAAAAAAAAAAAAGTCAATCATGTTTTGAAAAGACTGAACGGAGGACGCCAAAACAATCTGCCAAACTGTGCAGAGCTCGGCAGGGTGCACAGAGGACTGAAAACCACAAACAGTTTTTCGGGTCTTTTAACAATCCTGGAAAATCAAGTGAAAATGTTAATTCGTTCGTTGATTTGCAGGAAGAGTCTCGTTAATCCAGCTGTCTGTGTCACATCTGCGCATCAGGAAACCAGCTTGTAAAATATATCGTGATGCGCTACATATTTTTGAGCTTCAATGGCGTTAACCCACTTTTCCAAAAATACACACTCTCTCACACACACACACACACACACACAGTGGCAGTGCTGAGGGACAGAAAGCAGCATCCTGACAAAGCTCCTCTGTGATTGGTTTATGCCTCCTAAGATGACAGCAGCCACAATAGATTTGCTCAGTTAATGACTTTATTTTGAAAAGTCATTGTCCGGAGAATCGGGCCGAGCTCTCGGGAGCCTCAGTGTTTGAATGACTGAGTCTGACAGCGTGCACGTTGGCCGGATTGACAAACCTCCTGAGTGACATGTGGCTGTTTGGGGAAACGTGTTGCTGGAGCGATGTGGAGACTCTGAAAAGCCGTTTTGAATGTTCACTTCCTGAATCGACAAAAAGCATTTTCATAGCTTCCAGAAGGGTTTGAACCACCTTTTTGAGCGAGCGGCTGAAAGGTCATGTGCATGTGGGAGTGTGTTTCTCTCTCTCTCTGTGTGTGTGTGTGTGTGTGTGAGGGCGTCCAAGCTAATGTTGTGCTTAATGTGAACTTTTGCTTTGCGCTTTTCACACTCGGCTGAAGTGCCTTTTGGCGGCGACCTCGCCCGGGAGCGCTGTCATTACCCTCACCTCCGGGCTCCTCTCGACATCGCCCTCTTCACCTGCTCCCACTCGGCCCTCCCCCCATCACACGGCCGCCGTCGTCCAGCTGGGCCCTCCGCAGGCTAACCTTTAAACAAAATTAGCACTGGACCTTTGTTCAGAGGATTGGGGGGGGGGCCACAGGGAACTGTGGGTCAATATGAAACTCCCCATCGCCTGGAAAAGCTTTTGGAGGACAGCAGGTTCGCTGCCTTTCATGGAATCAGCTTGGTTTCCCCTAAAGTCATTATGAAAATATTCACTTCAGTCGGTGAAAGCAAATTGTAAAGATTCTAAATTATATATTTCTATTGTTTGAGCGATTCCCGAGTGAAGAAATATCGAAATTTCTAAATCTCTAATTTTGGTATTTGTGCATCACACAAGATGTCTGATGTAGAATAACATGATGATCCCATGATGCACCTCTTTCGTGATGACATCAGCGTCTTCTAATATTGTATGTTCTAAAAGTCATTATGAAAATATTCACTTCAGTCGGTGAAAGCACATCGTAAAGATTCTAAATTATATATTTCTATTGTTTGAGCGATTTCCGAGTGAAGAAATATCGACATTTTTACATCTCTAATTTTGGCATATGTGCATCACACAAGTTGTCTGATGTAGAATAACATGACGATCCCATGATGCACCTCTTTCGTGATGACATCAGCGTCTTCTAATATTGTATGTTCTAAAAGTCATTAGCAGGGATTGTGTAGTCTCCCATTTGGGTTTGAAAGCGTCAATAATTTCACTATAAGGTGTAAAGGAAAGGTGTGATTGAAGTTCCCTCTGAGAGCTTTCGGGGAGCTGTGATTGGTCCAATTCGTAATTGGAGCCGTGGGAGGAACGTGTCAGCCTACATCGTGTACTTCCTCAGTTTGAGATTCTTTAAGTTGGCCGTCACATGTCAGGCGTCTTGCAGCTGTGAATCAGCCATGAATGAGATGATGC
Source organism: Centropyge bicolor (assembly GCA_037975185.1). Lineage (NCBI taxonomy): Eukaryota > Metazoa > Chordata > Actinopteri > Pomacanthidae > Centropyge > Centropyge bicolor. Next base: position 18,447 of record JBBMOC010000198.1, on the reverse strand, counting down.
AAGGTGACTGTTTTCCAGAACGTTATACATCGGCTAAACTGAGTCGTTGCATCACACATAAAACGCCGTAAGACAGTCACGATGGCTTGACTCATGCGTCTTTTCAACACGCTTGGTACTTTTCTGTTAATCATCCTGAGCGTGACACCAGCCAGTTGGACCTGGATGTAGTCATTTCTGCCAATCAGAATGCAGATGAGGCGGTGGTGACGCCTCTGCCGCGGTGGGCGTTAGAGTCCGTTCTTCAGAAATTTTCGTGCCGCTATCATCTGCAACATGAGGTGAAGATCAATTTCACACAATGTAGGTGCGCTGGCGTCGTTGTTTAATGAAAGCGGAAGCAGCCAATTCATCGCACGCAGCTACGTTTAAGCACATGAGGTCGCCACCTGCAGTTGGAAGCAGTGTGTGGCAGGCTTGACGACTCCCTTTTTGTAAGATTTAATATTTCCCACTGAGATGTAGCTGCAGTAAAAATCCTCAAAGAGCAGCCGTCTCCGAGGGGAGCCCGGGTAACGACGCTCTTTACGACGTCCTCGTCCTTCGCGGCTCTTTAATTTGACCTCATTCTGCAAGTCAACATATATCAGTTTGGGCTCTGTTGCCTGAGGAAAATCAGGAAAATCAAGAGCAGTGATTTCATTTGCATTTCTTCTTTGATTGCAAACGTACTGATTGAGGGAAATGAACATTGATGTGGGTCTGGAAGAAGACTCAAACTGGCCCTGTTCAATCCAAAATCTGTTCGAATATGTGGGAAGGGGACGTCAGGGTGGGGGTCAGTTATCGTGAGCACCTCCTCTCGTGGATGTTCAGTTGAATTAGGGCTGTGACTCCTTCAGAAATAATCAACTCTAGGTCACATCCACCTCCCTCCACATCACACACGAAGTTTTACGAAACTTTTTTCACGAAATTCTGTTTGGACATTTTTCATAGTCTCTTCTCTCTCACGAGATTTCCTCATTGATTGAGGTACTGAAAAGTATTTTCCTCCTTAAAAATACACACCTTTTGTTTGTTGTTTAGACCCTCATTATCTCACACACATGAAGCTTTTCAAAATAAGACTGATGGGATATGGATTTCTATAAGTCGAGGAAGCAACGCCAACCAATCACAGATCAAGAAACAGCCTGTAAAAGCTCAAATTTTTCATTTCTGGTTTCAGTTTTACCTTAAACCACCTTGTCCCACTCATGCAAAAATGTAGTTATTCATAGCAGACCTGCCTTCATGCAAACACATGTACCGCATTAACGCAACGTGACACTTAATTTCCGGCAAACAGAAAGCTAATCATGTTTTTCCACGAGGTCGACTCTTTCGTTATAGCCGTCTGCTTCTTTGACACCGGGACCGCTCTGTTCTTTTCAGCACTGTCCCTCCAGGCTTCGTTCCCACATTCATCCCCGGCTCCTCCGCGTTACTCGCTGCTTGCATCAGCCGTACAGTGACACACATTTGCAACTAATTATGCCGACGTTCACCTCGCTTAGGCCCCGCTGCGGCCAGAAACGGTTGGTCGTTGCATTTTCTGTGGTCATCTCAGGGTCGCTGGGGGGTGGGGGGGGGGGTTTCGAGGCCGCGGCCCTGAGCCTCGAACGTCTCGCTCCCGGCTGCTTGTCATCTGACTCTCAGGAGTTTAAGCTCATTGTGCTGTCACAGTGGTTGTAAGTCGCTCTGGATAACAGCGTTAGCTTAAGCCCTGAAATGTAAATGTCACCGTGAGCTCTTTTTAGGAAAGGCAGTCGAAACCAGGCCTGAAATCAACTTTTTCTAACTTATATTTTTTACCATTCGCCACAACGGTTTTCTTCAAATTAAAGAGTTCATTCATTTATTCCAATGTAGTTATTATATGTTTTAACTCTATGACATCATTACTCTGATATCCATAAACAGAATTTTCACTATAGAGTAAATGCAGATATGATTCATGGATTTTTTTGTCTTAGAAAAGAAAATGTTACATCACATTTTCAGTATCAACAAAAACACAACTTCAGTCACATCACTGTCTATATATATAGACTATATATATCTATATATTTATACAAATACATTTTCAATACGCATTTACTTCTACTTAGTAACTACCAGCTGATGTGATGATGATATATTTTTTCAACTTGTGATATAATATCCTCTTGCCTTTGATGATGCATCCTAGATATTAAAAATGGACCTGAGAGCTAAGGAGGACGTCAGAGTGTTAAAAGTAATGAGACAAACTTTGCCACCAAGAACAATGAACAATTATTGTTTACCCTCATGTTGGCAGGTTTTCATGGGGAATATTTCAAGCACCAACTAGAAATAAGCTGAGGATTGTATTTGAGCTTCTGGTCTCAGGCACCTGCTGAGACCGGTGAAGGTTTTTCGGAGCCCACCTGTTGGGGTCTACGTGCTGGTTTGCGAGCGTTTTCAAAGTGTTCAGGTGCATCTTTTTTTTCCTTGTGTGTGTTCGCTGTGCATCTGTTTGCATGTGTGTGTGTGTGTGTGTGCATTTCCGTACTGTCTGAGTCTTAATCAAAGCTTTCCTTTGAGACCTGACGGCTGCTTTGAAGGAGCCGCAGATGCCAGATGGCAACAGACAGACCCAGCCGCCGCAGACATTTCATGCCATGGAGGCAGCGGCCTTTTACTCGGAATGAGCCCCCGTCGCAGCTCGAGCGAGCCGCTGTCAGCGCGGCTTGATTATCCCTGCAGGAACATTTGAGTACAGGAGGTACAGGAGCAGAAATAATTACGGCTTTTACATGTTCTTTTATGCATGACTTCTGTATTTACCGAAAATGTAGTTAATCTTTAAAGAGAGAATAATTCATAGAAAGAGCGGCGTAACTTTCTCTAATCAGCAGCCAGCGACAGGTTTGAGGCACAGCTCACGGACGCAACAGACACAAGCGATTAAAGAATTTCTTAATGGAGATGAGCCAGCTATATAATTAGAGCAGGAGCATCCAGTGGCGTGGTAATACATCATGATGCAAAATACTGTAATAATGGAACCACTTTAACATTTGCTTTCTCTGCTCGCGGACACAAAGTCTCCTCTCGCTCAGCAAATTAGATTTGAGGCCTGAATGTTGAGTTTTTAAAGGCTGGATTTTCAGCACCTGGACCAAGCGGCAACCTCCGCCGCTGAAAAATGAAGCCAATGCGGAAGTGCAAAAAAAGCTACAGTTCCTCGAATAACCACTAGAGCAATTACATTTGAGCCCCATGTTAAAATGTCCGATTTTACGACAGAAAAAAAACATATTTACAGCCTGGTTCAAAACATGCCTCTAGTCTCATAAGCTGTTTTTCTACTCCATGACAACTCTGGGGGGGGCAAATTTTTATAAGGCGTTCGTTTAAAATATACAGCATACATCATTATGCACAATTCATAGCTGTCAATCTAAGTGGCGCCACTTTGATTGACAACTAGCCACTGACGGTCTAAACGGCGTCACCCCGGCTAATTCTAGTCACTGAGTTTGGGAAAGAGATCATCGTGGGGTTAGCCGGCTAGCAACGATTATTAGCATTTAACCTAGCTGGTTAGCCGTAGCTAGTTTGATTATTTCGAATAAAGCGGCTTTTTTCAGCCAATAGCGTTCATTCGACCCGCCTCAGCTCCGCCCTCGCTCCACCTCTTTGTCCATATTTGGAGTAACCGGAGGTAGGCTACCAAGATGGCTGCGCACTACGATTTGCTTCATTTTTGCTCTTCAGAAACCTATGGGTGACGTCACGGACACTACGTCCATATTTTATACAGTCTATGACCTGGACACGTAAGAGTCGCGTCACGTGTGTTGATTTATGAAGGGGCAGTGAAACTCTTATCGCCCCTCTGAATGACTTTGCACGACACAGTGAGTCTCTGATGTTCATTGTCAGTTTTCACAGTTTCGCTTTATTTCTTTTCCTCGCCGCCGTCTCATTCTGTCACATCCTCGTGACGTCGCCTCCTTCCTCCCGCACCTCGGCGAAAATACCCTCCTGATGACAGCATGTGTGTTTAGCCGACATCCATCGCCGCCCTAACACGCGTATAAATCACCCGTAACTCGACGTGTATTAGACACATATTGCTCCCTGAGGTATTGACAGAAATGCAGGATGCGATGATCGTTGCTGCAGCGTCCCACATGATTAACTGTGTTGTAGATTCTTTACACTCCGCCAGAGGCAAAGCGCCAGGAGGAGGGAGGCGGAGGAGGTGGCATAAACGTCTCCACATACCCTCACATATTTATCACCCCATTAAGCTGCCCTACTTGCCCCCCCTCCTCGCCGCCAGCTTCCTTTAGCTGTAAATATGAATGTCAACCGACGTGTCAACGCTCAGAAATACCTGCTATTATGTCATAAAATGAGTGGAAAGCTGCTCAATGGCCTGTGATATGTAAACTTTTTTTTCCCCCGATCGAATGTTTTACAGCTCACGTTGGGAGACGTTAATGAAGTGATGTGCCGAAAAGTCCTCTCTCTGAACGTATATATACTCCCCCGCCGGGAACGAGCCGCCGCCGTTTCGCTCCTCCCTTTGATGATGGCGCGAGGGGGAGGTGTACGGTCCGCACATAAAAGTTCCTAAAGAATGGGAGCAGATGAGAGGGAAGATCTGAGGCCTTAACAAGGCGACTGCTGTGAAAGCGCTCCGCTCTCTGAAGTTACACTTTTTAACTTTAAGTGTATTAACCTGCGAGTTCACCTGCTCTCTTTGTTTTCGAGCAGACGACCGTGTTTGCGTCCCGGCTGAGTTGTATTTGGGCCTCGAGCTGTCGGTAATTATGCTCTTATACATTTATGCATGTGAGCATTTGATTAGATCAATGGACTACCTACAAAACCTCTTTGATTAATTCTCTGTTAGCGACACTGGAATAAAGCCTTTTGAGTGTTACAATGCTTGAAGCTTATATCTTGGCTTTTTACCAAACACTCTTTTACTAATATATAAAAGAAAGTGTAAGGTCTAATTTGTATGGGTCATATTGCATTTTTGTACCTCCCAAGTTTTGTATATGAAGTTTTCATTAAAGCCATAGCCGAGTTCATGTCGTCTAAACCACGATCCCCTGATAGATGGTGTGTTCAGGTGAGGCTCAGTGACTCACAGAGAAAAGCCTAAATGTGTGTGATTTAGCTAAAGAGAGAGTTCAGTAGTTTTGGGGAATCTTTCTGTTTTTCCACTTTCCCAGAGTCACAAACTAATAAAAGCCTCCAAACAAACTTTTTTTTAAAATCTATTTGTTGTAATTTAAAGTTATATCAAACAGCAATATTAGACTATCTTGACTCAATTCTTCAGTGTCTTTGGGATCTAATAACATAATCACCATCCCACAGGTATCGAGCAGGACTCGAGCAAAACGAAGCAAATAAACTAAGCTCTGTCTTTGGAGACAATCACAGTCACTGACTTTAAAAACCAATGCAATAAAGTGAAGGTTGGAAAAAATCTAAGTAAACTGTCCTCACTTATCTAACTGGATGACTACATAGTTTTCCACCTGAGACAGTCAAGACCATTTTGTAATTCCTTGAAAAGTCGACATATTATTTTATGTTTTAAACCTACTGTATTCTTTCATTGGCTGATAAACTTGTGGCCAAATTAAACTTCACTCCTCCAGGACCTTTTCTTTTTCGGATTCGGAGGGTGAGGATGAATCAGAACTGGCAGTAAATTTACTAAACGCTTCCATTGTTGCGTCCTCGTGCTCGCACCCTCCGCCACAGCGAACGGCGGGTGGCTGTGTCACCGAGCCTCCTCGCCTTGTCCCGTCCTCTCCTCGCCTGTCCGCCCCCGTCCATTCCCGCCTCCGCTGACGAGAGACAACCTTGTGACCTCTGACCTCTTCACAAACATGCACTGATACACGCACAGACGCCTTCAATAAAACTTTATTTAACCAAGAAAGCCCCTGAGTTAGATCTAAAATCTGCCGTCCTCACTAGAAAAAAACATCTGTGTGGGTCGCCTAATTACAACTATTTATGTCTGTTGTTAATCAGCGATCTCTAGTGGCTGCACTAATTATGAACAAAAGAGGAAGGCAGGTGACGTAGTATAATTTAGAAGAGGAGGGATAAAGAGAAAATCAGGGATGATGTAAAACTGATCCACTAACAGCAGGAAATGTACGACTGTGCCACACTTAACATAAGAATTAATGCAAACTGTGCACTGAATGCATGTTGGAAATCCTTGAAATGCATGAATAAAATATATAGTTAAAATGATAAATCACATGACCCTGACGATCACAATGTGTCCTCGAAGTCCAAACCAAATAAATTATAGGTGAACACTCACAGCTGGATGGGCTCACCTGCAAATTCTGAAAAATATTGTTTAATTTCAATAAATGAGATTCCACTAGATTCCACTCCACTCAAATGAATAACAGACCTGATTTTGCCTGCAGACCTTTGGAATAGAAAGCAGATCCAACAGTCAGTGTAAAGTGTCGTTTCCAGAGTAATTTGCTGTTATAGAGTCACAGGTGAGGGTCGGCCAATTCTGTCACTTGGGTTAACCGACCTTTATGGCTTGATAGAATTTTATCGATTGTGATTCCGCTGAATTAAATTCGCTTATTGAATCAAATCATTTCCTTCGCGTGTGTGTGGATGGTTTCACACATGCCTGATACACCTCCACTTGATAAGGTGAAATATTGATTTGAAATATGTGGGAGATTTTTGACAGCAGAGTGGTCCCTCTGTCATGAACAGGTGATCTTTGGCCAAACGCTGACTTGCCTTGCAGAGAGAACATTAACCTCACAGAGGCAGAGTTTCACTTTGATCTCAGGTATGATATGGCAGAAGGTGTTTTTCAGTGCTGTAAACTAAATCCAAGTATTGGACGCCATCTTTCATACAGAGCACAGTGATGTGAGTGGATGTGGAGAAGAGACACATGAGTCAATGACATGTTCATAATCAGCCCCACAGTCGTTCTCAGAAGTGTTCTCAATAACACAGTCACTCTCTCACTGACACCAGGTCTCTGGCAGATGGTTCAGTGTGAGAGCGTAGCCGAGAGCGAGAGATTGGCGCCGGCGTCCCCCTGAATTAACAGAATCCTGCAATACAATGAAGATATCAGCGAGCGCGTAGAGCTGCACATCAAATTAGTTCCCAGAATCATCCGTAACGATAAGGTCGCTCCTCTCGTCAGCGTGTCGGCTGACGCTCCGCTCCCAGAAGCAGATGGCTGGATGTGAATGCAGTTCACACATGAGCAGGGAAGAAAGGAAAAAACAATGTTTCCACCTTTACTCTGCAGCTGTTAGCCCCTTACCAAGCACTTCCCGATGATGCTGTGTAATACATTTGAATTTCAGAATTATGGGAATCCGCTGTGCCTCCTCGTCTTTTTGCCAGGTGTCTTACACAACACGATGCAGAGGACCGAAACTCGATCTGCCAAATGGACAAAGAGATGACCGAGATAACCAGATTGAACTCGCCAGAGTGGGAAAACCCATTCACGACAACCTGATTACATGTAGGAAGAATAGAGAATTTGACATCGACAGTACCTCTCAGTTGCTGGAAAGAATTAAAGAAGTGCTGCCAAAAAAGCCACCGACGCCTGTAGTCAAGCCTAAATAAAATCCAATATGGCCGCCGCTATAATCAATGCAACTATTTAGAGCTTCACTTCATCCCCTCACTTCGCTCTAATGGCCACAGGACCACAGGCAGAGGTTTGTTTTCAGTACAACTTGGTAAAGATTCATACACAGCTGCACATACAAGAAAAGCTTTGTGTAGTGCCTCTTGTACAACTATGCAGAAAAAGGCCAAAACCCAAAATAAAAATAAACAGATATATAAAAAGATCACAAGGTTGCATTACACCAAATTGAAAAGGCTGTAAATTTCTTTTTACAAATATCAAGGGAGTTTGCTCCAACATCCAAGAGGAGGCTGTTCCACAGTTCACAGCCATAAAAACAGACAGAAGCCTCAAAGGATTTCTTGTGGGGAAACAATAGGATCTTCTAAAAGAGAAGCAGCAGGAGATCTGAGAGACCTGGGAATACATATAACACATCACACATTAGATGATTATCACAGCACTGTTACAGTAGATGGACAGAAGCTGAAACAGATCACGAGCATAGTGAGAGGTTAGATATAATTAAAGCTGCCCTTTGGATTATATGTTAGCTGTCGTGTTTCAGTTGATGGGATGAGATCTGTCTCTGATCTGCGGCAGGTTTTGAGTGCTGTCATACTCTTATAGGCGAAGCGAGGATGCGTTCAGGGACGACTGTGTAAATCTGTAAAGTTTTTCACTTGACTTTCCTGAGACAGAAACCGTCAATAGAAAAGTCAATATTTCATGTCAGTGTTTATATCTGCTTAAAGTGTGATGGTTTTGCCTTCACCTGAGATACTATGTGTAGAGTTATTGGTGGTGCGCTGGGCCTGAAGTCAATAATGAGCTCCTGGGTTTTGGATGTATTGAGCCGGAGATTGCTTCGGTTTCCTGCGCTGTTTGTTTTCAGACTTGACCCTTGGTAGGGTTGTGTCATCAGCATACGTAGGAATAGTAACTGAGCGGTGCTGGAGACAGATGACATGTTCCTCCGTGTGCTGCTCAACAGGGTTAAAGGTATTAAAGGTGAGCTGAAATCAATGAACAGAATGTAGGTGTTGGACTTCTCCAGGTGTTGGAGTTCATGGTGAAGGCTGATGGCATCGTCAAAAAAGAGCTACAAAAGAGCTTATGCACCATTTAGGCCACATTTCCAATCACATGATTTGACAACAGGTTCAGCAGTGCATGGATAATATCAAATGCTCCCAAGGTGAAACAACAAAGCGTTTTCCTGCTCTTAACAATCAGGAAACATGATTAGCTTTAAGACTATTAGGCAGAGCAGAGTTTGATCCAGCTAAAGCTCATCTTTAGCCTCATTTGCTCAGGACTAACACAGCCTGGGGACATCCAGTAATTTTTAATAGTACCAGTTTTTAATCATCCGCCCAGACACGGAGTGAAAAATAGAACAGTGTACAAAGTGAGCACCAAATAAAAAGAGCCAGGCCTTCAACAAACTTGTACACATTTACTGAAAAATCTGTTCAAGTGTCATGATGACATTGTTGAAGGGATTTCTTTTTCCAGCACACAGAAACAGAGACGAGAATTCAGTGTAAAAGAGCTTTGCACAGATCGAGTGCATCACCTGCTTCAACCCTTTACTCTCATTGGCCTCCGAGATAATATGGCATTTGATTTGGATTCCTCTAAGAAACCTGATGTCATACTGGACTTAATCCAAATCATCTGAGGTTCTTTTTTGTTAAATTGAGTGGCGACAAATGGAAAACAATAAAACAAAGTTAAGCAAAATCTTTCGACGGTTGCTTAAAGGTCATAAATTGAGCAAATTTTAGTGATTGTGCTCGTCAATTAATGCAGCCCTTCACATTTACAGCTATTAACACGAATTGCTTCTGATGTAAACTTAAAAATAAATAAAACGGCACAAGCTACGTGACTGAAATGACCGAGCTCTCTTTGTAGATCCTACAGATGTGGTCTTCTTGAAATCTCCAAAGAAATTTTGTGTTGTTGTTTGAAGCTAGAGGTGGATCACTGTTACCATTCTGTACCCTTGGAAATGGATCCGGCCATGCCCACGCTCACAATAATTGCACCCTTGAGTGTTAAACCGATGGTTGTCGTTCTGGCTCAGTGGTACAGTGTGTGGACGTAACCACACATCCCCCCCACCGTACTAAGGAAATACCAACCTGTCCCCCAGTATTCAGGAGGAAATATGTCAAATATCTCCCCCTTTTATGTCTCTTTTATTTTCTGTTAACGAACCCCCTCCGATCTTTTATCTTGTCACAGACTTTCAATCAAAAGAAGAGAATAAAAAACTTCTTTCTTTCCAAAACAATCCCAAAACAAGACCTCTCTCTCGGCCGAGTTGAGGCAAAACATCACCTCTTCTTCTTACAAACCCGAAAGCTCATTTCAGCTGCGACTCCTCTCAGATGGATTTGTTGTTCTGTCTCGGCTGTCTGGGATGTCAGGACATCTCGTCTCCCACCGATCCGGCCGTGGAGCATCCATACCGGGGGAGACGGGAGAGGGAGAGTCCTCACCTCGGCTCACCTTCTGTTCAACACTATTAAATGGGAGGGAAGCGCCCCCCCCCCTTTGCTCCCGCCGCCTCCCTCCCTGCTGGAGGTGGGAGATGGATGGGTCAAGGTGACCCTGGCTGGCTCGCCCACCCTCGTGCCACCGTTCCTCACACTCATTCTCTTCTGTCGGCTCAGACCCCCCACCGCGGCGTCCCTGCACTCGCTGTCGTGTGGCTCAGTATTTCTTTTCACGTTGTTGACATAGAGATCTCACAGTATCCTCCTTGTAAATGGGTCAAAGCTGTAGAGGTAAAACATGCTAATGCAGTCAATTACCAGCTAATACAATAACCTCTCCAGACATAATATGATCGTTGGGAAACTCATCATCCCTATAAGGCAGTGATGTATCACATTATCAGGGAATATATTATCACAGGATCAGGCTTTATTACATTCCCTCTCATTTGGAGCGACGTTTTATTAAATCCTGTATTTCATTTGCTCATAACTCTAAGAGGTGTCCATTAAAACCAATCCTGCTCTAATTCTCAGCAGTTCTCTCAAACAGCATTTAGCCATATAAAATACTCAAACTATCCTTTGAAAGCAAAGCTAATGAAATTCCTCGCAGTAGCATTTAGATGATCGAACAGTAAAACTCTCCCTTGAAACCGGCGTTAATGAATTTCCAACCATGTAAGTCAGACAGACAGACAGACAGACAGACAGAGTACTTTATTAATCCCTTAGGGAGGTTCCCTCCGGGAAATTGACATCTCCATCGTTTCTCCTATATTGCACTGTTTAGAATACAATATATAAAGTAGAATATAAAAAGTAGAAAAAAAAAAAAAATCTAAGAATAGACACAATAAATTAGGCAGTAGAGATAACAGAAGTTTGAATGTGTATACCTGAGTGTGTACAAGGTACGATAGCAGCAGTGGTAATGCTAATACTATAGTGCATTATGGTAAATATAATCTAGTAATATGGTACTACAGTACTACAGTACTATAATAATAATACAATATAAAATAATACAATATAGCATATAGTAGTAGTATAATATAATATAGCATATACATTGTATGACATACATGTACATGTATGATATAATGATATAGTAATGTAAAGTTATATATACTACACTCCACTACATATAATTATAATAGTAGTAACAATATACTACTAATAATAATAATATTAATAAAAGTCAAGACGTCTTCACCGAAACACGTTTCAATGAAAGTAGCCTGGGAAATCATGCTTTTTAAGTCAATAAAACATTGTAATAGTAATTAATTTTTCTTGCTCAGTTGATGGTTAAGTCGCCAATTTTGCCGATGAGGAAGTTATTGACGTTGTCTCGGCGCCACGTTTTGAGCCGAATGAATCTCAACATGAGCGGAAAATGCGTTTCTTGTGTACAGAGGCAGCAACATCGACTGAGTTCTTGAGAGCTTGGCGAGGCCCCTGAAGATTAACTAGAGCGATGCTTTAAGATTCTGAGAGCTGCCTTCCATCTCCTCTCTCCTGAGGTCAGCTGCTCCACCACACAGAACAAAAGACCTATTTCTGAGGTGATCAATCCTGAAGTGAGAGGTAAAGCGAGGGGAGTTAAGATGACGAGAGGAAGAGCGAGAAGAGGGGGTTGGCGGCGGCGGCGGGCGGCTCTGAAGGTCACTCTCAATGGAAGGGAAACGTGCATCCTACATAAAGGGAAGGCCTTGGTAATGGTATTCTCCGCCAGCTAACAAGAGCCTCCTCAGACCTGACAGGATGCAGATTCATCAGAATGGGATGAAAAGAACGGGGAGCTGCTGCAGCGCTGGCAGACGACAGCCTCTGCAGTGGATATACAGTAACCACGTGGTCATGAAAGGAAATAAATAATCGGGCGCCAACGTGAACGTGCACATGAAAGAACGCTAACAATACGTGTGTTTGTGCGACATGTTTCGGGGCCATTTCCTGTGTGAACAAATGCAGTGAATGAATGTTGGTGTGTGAATGTGGGTGGGTTGGTTGGATGATATTCCAGCTGCTTCCCACATTTACTTTCACTGAGATGTTTGTGTCATTTTCTGTGTGTGTGTGTTTTTTTTACCATCTGTGTGAACACGTGTTTTTTTTTGTCTCACCGTTCCCCAGACGCTTCTAAACCCTGCTAATCTTAATTCCACAGAGATGTTTGCGTGAATTAGAGTTTGGATCGGCGCCAGTGTTTCACCGCTGACGATGTTCAGCCTGGTTTATGGTTCCAACCCCGCTGCACTGTGCGTGACCCCCCCCGCTTGGCCTAGTAACATCCCACCCTCGGCACCCCCACCTACCCATCCATCAGGGTGCAGGTTCAGGGCTTATCATCAGCTCAGAGCCGCTGTCAAACCCCGGCTCCTGTACTTTCTCATTCCGTTTCATCTCGTCTCGGCCTGTCTTCACCTTCTTTTACTTTTATTCATTTCTTCTTCCCGCAGCTGTCTTATCTCCTCCATCTTTGTTCTAACCTCCCAACCACCTCCGTTCTCCTCCCTCCGTCGCTCTGAAGTCAAACAACGACGAGAACACAAACTTAAGCTCGCTGTTGTCGATTTTGTTCACACGCTGACAACATGTGGAAATGTTGTAGCTTCGTGTTCAGGTTGACGTTCCTGCTTTCACCTCTGCACTGTTCTTTAGAATTAACGTCTCAGAACACACCTTTGGCTTGTGTCGTCGAAACGTTCCCTGTCATCTGTGGCAATTTGGTGTTCTTGGTGACTGTTGCTGAAATTCTAAAAGTCGAACGCTGAAGAAAATATTGGATGGTCGATATTATGGGATGGTTCTTGCACCATTGTCAGATTTAAAGCTCTACAAGTTTGTTGCTTCTTTTGATGATGATGAAGTAGATGAAGTAAAATTAATCGTTTTTATTAGTGGGCAAAACTATCTTGACTCAAGGTCGTCTGACGTAGTTGTTGTGTAACTTTGGACTTCAGTCGTTCTGAGCTCCTCTACGACTTCTCGCCTACGTTGTCTGAACAGTTAACGCTTCATTCTGGAACTCAGAAACCTTTTGTCAGCTGCTGTTTCCAAGTTGAAGAACAGTGAACACCACGAGATACAGTTGGAATTCCGACACATCACTTACACTTCAGCCCACAGCATGATTCATGTTTGAGCTTCCTAACATCAGATAACTTCTGATAATACAACTTAGGGCAGGGCGATATCGCGAAAATTTACCGATACCGAAATTTATGACGATAACCGACGTCACTTTACTCATGTCGGTTCAGTCTTTTTTAAACACAAAATAAAAGCGAATGATGACAGGTAATTTCACACGCTGCTTCCATTTATCGTCCACTTATCGTTATCGGGGTGAGGTGGTCAATATATCGTGATATTGATTTGAGGCTATATCGCCCAGCCCTAATACAACTTCCTTTGTTTCTTAGTTAAGCTAAAACAGCACGTCCATTCGAGCTGCCACTTCCACTGCTTTCAATGCTTCATCTTTAACTGGAGCTGTTACTGCCACACACACAATATGCAGCACTGAGTTCGCTGTTTCAGAAAACATCCTTTCTTCCAGCCTGCATGTCCTGAATGTCGTCCAGATCCGGAGATGTTCGATCGCACAGTTTGCAGACAGTCGCCATCAGAACTGAAAGCAGAGCACAAACACAGTTCTGTTCTGTGTAACGTCACAGTCAAGTCGAGCACAAGTCAAGCTAACGCACGGTGACAGTCATGAGTTGAAACGCTGGCACAGAATCAGAGTATTAAATAAAGCGTGTTGGATGAGGTGAAGAGTTGGGGGGGCGGGGGGAGCGGGGGGGTGTAGTCTGACAATAAAACAAGCCTCCATTATGCAAACAGCGTCGTGGGCAGCGTTGATTCACTTGTTTACATATTAGATCTGACCAGCAGACAGAACAGAGACTAATTGGAGCTGCGCCAGGTGTTATTCAGCTGTTAGTGACGGGACTGTGAGAGGGCCGACAGCCCGCCACACATTTTAAACACATCACGAAACTTGTGTACAGAATGCAGCTCAGGACATGTTCGGCTGCTCGTGCTGGGCGCTGTCACATGATCGAACACAGTCCACTCAACGATCAGTGATGAACGTCAGAGTTGAAATGAGTCGACGGACAAAACTCTTTCACCGACTTGTTTTATTTGACACTTTCTTCTTCTGTAGTTTCTGTACTTTTTCTCCTCTTCTTTAATTTTCACCTCCTCTCTTACGGAGTATTGGTCAGCGTTGCGGACGTGGAGGCGTCGTCGTCACCGAACGTATACAGTAGGAGATGGATGTAGAGGAGCACAGGCAGCAGGAGGCCGGCGGGGAGGAAGAGATGGAGGTAGAAAAGAGAGGAGGAGGAGAGACAAAAAGATGCATAGAGAGGAAGGAGGGATCAAAGCCTGCTCCCTTGTCAGTATTCACAGTATGTGTCCTCTACACCCACCTCACCGCCGGAGAGACGGCGAGATGAAGAGGGAGAGGAGCAGCTAACGTTGCTTCACAGACAAAGATTTCCTCCTTCTCTCCCTCCCTCCCTCCCTCCTTCCCTCCCTTCATCCCTTCCTCCCTTCATGCCTCTCACTCCGCAGTTTTCCTTCAGTGATGCTGAAGGATGATTGAGAGCTCTCCCACCGACAGCATTTTTAAACAGACGCATCAATAAATAAACGGCTTGATGTAGTGTAGAGTGTGTGTGTGTGTGTGTGTGTGTGTGTGTGTCCATCCATCCATGTGCACTGCAGCAGGCTGTGTGTGTGTGTGTGTGTGTGTGTGTGTTCTCCACGCCCAGGCGATCTGGCACTCCATCCTCTCTCCCAGGGGCAAACTCTTTGAACGCCTTTGTCTTTCTTTCTGCTCCCATTTCTTTCTCTTTGCTCTCCCAAGCTTTTTCTCTCTCTCTCTCTCTCTCTCTCTCTTTCTCCACCGTCACTCGTCCCTCTCCAACATCTTCCCATATTCCTCTTTAGTCTCATTTCCTTTCTCTCCTCTGCATCTCGCTCGTCCTCCCTCCCTCCCTCCCTCCCCTCTCTGCTCGCTCTGCTGACGCACTCAATCTCTTTGGCACACCGCTGCTCACTTTGAGAGAGCTCAAACACACTTTGCTCAGACAGCTTCTTTGTGTTTGTGTGTGAGAGAGAGAGTGAACCCACAGATTTGTTCTGAAGCTGCAACTAATGACTGTCAGTATAGAACAATCTATGGGTTATTTTTTATAAAGCTGCTATAACCAATATTTTATGTATTTGTTAATGAATCTCTTGACATCATGAAATATGTTTGATAGTTGCTGATTCTGCACTTTTCTTCATCCAGTGTTTTAGCATCTTTCAGCTCATTGTTTTGGTTTGAGCAGGTTATGAGCAGCAACTTTACTGTTATGTTGAAAACACATGGAGCAAGGACACAATGCATCATGTAGACAGGATAGATCAGGGGTTTTTTTTTACCTGTGACATAGACAGTTAGAGCCTGTCTCCATGTGTGCTTTTATTTTAGTACATTTATTTTCATATATGTCTTCAGCTGTTTGTGATCGTATCCATATTGTCTGTTAGTGTCACGTGAACACAAGTGACCAAGTGACAAGTTGCAAAAGACTTTAAAGACTGCTCTTAATCGTGGCTTACAAATTTCTGTGTTCATAGTACTTTTTTTCAAAATGTTAAAATGACCAGTCCCAATTGTCCAAATGATGCCTGACCTCCAGTCCAGAGTCCAAAACCATTCAAATAGAAATGATATGAAACAGAAAGTACAAAGCTGAAATCAAGGGATGTGATTTAGTTATGATGATAAATGGTGATTAATCAGTCATATCAGTTTGTTTTCCAATCATACATCAGTCAATTAATCGACTTTTTGTTTTCGCGTCCACATTCGTGCTTATCACACCATTGTTAATGTATTTACGTCTCTACATGTGTGCATTTAATTCAGACATCCTGAGTTTCGCCTGCAGCCACATTTGCTCGTGTGCCCTTTTGTAATTTCCCAGGACTCATTTGCATTTGTGAAAACACACACACACTCACACTCACACCCTCTCATATACATGACTGCTCATGCGCAGGTGTCTTCACACTACCTGCCTGCATGCATGTGTGTGAATGCATGCGTGCATCCACCTCCATGCCCACGTCTCATAATTAGGTTTTTTATATGCACAGTTCGCTCTGCTGCAGTCAGATATTCTCTCTCACACACACACACACACACACACACACACACTAACTACCCTGCAGTAAACTAAGAGCCAATTTAAGAAGTAGGCAACTTGCACTGTAACTCTTCTGGCTGCTGGTTATCTTTGGAGCGCTGACTGTTTGCCGTACAGCAGCTGCCTACTCGCAGCACGCCATAATGAGATTTGGGCAAATTGTATCTTCAGTCGGACTCGGTCCAAGATGGTTGTGCTCAGAAATCTCACACCTCCTTAACCTGATGGTGGCGGTCCAGACGTTAGAGAGGAGGCTGGAGAAACCGGCAACTGTGATGCATAGTCATGGGAAAAATCCAGTAGGTTGTGGTTTGTAGATTGGCAGGTTTGGCACATCAGGCTTAAAGCTATATCAGATCTGTGGCTCAATTCGACGCCAATTAAAAACTTTTTTCTCCGGTGTTGGTCTTTTTTATCACCAAACTCAGTTCTGGAGAAGCAACATGTTTGTTTACCACATATTTGATCATCTGACTGCTCGTGTTTGTTGGACTCTGTTGTAGTGATGTGGCCACATTCCCAGACCGCAGGTGGTGGTTTTGCAGGTAAAACGTAGTCGTGGCCAATCGGAGCAAGCGCCAGAACTTTGCAAATAAGAAAAATAATACATTTTCTTTACTGATTAAAGGGACAAACAGTTTGTTCAGGCTCTGTGTTGTCCTCTTTTTGGCAACCTCTGGATCCATGTTGATGCGAAGTCACAGCCCTCAAATGTTGTTTTTGGTTCGGGCTCTCGCTGCCTGGTCGACTCATTTCCAGCAGCAGCAGGTTTTCCAGCAAAAACAGGCTTTGATGGACAAAACCTGCCCAACGCCAGGCTGCAGACAGCGATGATCTGATTTACATATTGCAGCTTTTAGCAGCAGATGTTGCCCTCAGGAGTTTGTGAAGACCAAGACAGATAAAAAGACAGTGAATGTTGGACATAAACACAAGTGTAAATAAAATCGGAATTTTTGCTACAAGATGTGTAAACAGTCAACAGTTTGAGTTGAATCTGGACTTTTCCAGAGTTTCCTCTCATTACATCCCAGCAGATTTAATAACCATCAAGTAGAGCTAAAGAAGCCCAGTAGATGAGAGGCCAAACTTTTTCTACAACCAAGTCCATTAAATCTAGATTCAGTCGTCTGTGGAGAGGCAACTGTTAGCTGATTCAGTTTTGTGTTTTCAGCTTCTTTCGCCCCCAAGTGCCCAAAAAAATCAACTGAGGCGGCTTTAACTTACTGTATGAGAACAGAGAAATTACAGATATTTCAGAAGATGTAACATAAACCTGTTTTCACCAAATGCTTCTGCAACATGGTCTAATCATAGACTGTATAAAATATGGACGTAGTGTCCGTGACGTCACCCATAGGTTTCTGAAGAGCAAAAATGAAGCAAATCGTAGTGCGTAGCCATCTTGGTAGCCTACCTCCGGTTACTCCAAATATGGACAAAGAGGTGGAGCGAGGGCGGAGCTGAGGCGGGTCGAATGAACGCTATTGGCTGAAAAAAGCAGCTTTATTCGAAATAATCAAACTAGCTACGGCTAACTAGCTAGGTTAAATGCTAAATATCGTTGCTAGCCGGCTAACCCCACGACGATCTCTTTCCCAAACTCAGTGACTAGAATTAGCCAGGGTGACGCCCATTAGACCGTCAGTGGCTAGTTGTCAATCAAAGTGGTGCCACTTAGATTGACAGCAATGAATTGTGCATAATGATGTATGCTGTATATTTTAAATGAACGCCTTATAAAAAAATTCGCCCCCCCCTCAGTTGTCATGGAGTAGAAAAACAGCTTATGAGACTAGAGCCATGTTTTGAACCAGGCTGTAAATATGTTTTTTTTCTGTCGTAAAATCGGACATTTTAACATGGGGCTCAAATGTAATTGACTCCCTTCTGCAGCCTGCTCTAGTGGTTATTCGAGGAACTGCAGCTTTTTTGCACTTTGCATTGGCTTCATTTTTCAGCGGCGGAGGTTGACGCTTGGGTCTAATCTACAGTTGTATACCTCGATGCCTCAAACTGTCTCGTTCAGTCATATTTAATGTCTCACTCTTTATAAACGCTTTTGTGCCTTTTTCTGTTTGCACAA
>JBBMOC010000197.1:231862-327781 GCA_037975185.1 Centropyge bicolor | reverse complement strand
GAATGAAAGGAGGAGGTGCAGGAGGAGGAGCACCTTGAATGAAAGGAGGAGGTGCAGGAGGAGGAGCACCTTGAATGAAAGGAGGAGGTGCAGGAGGAGGGACAAATGAGTGTGCTAGATGAATAGGGGCAGATTGGCGAACAGGAGAGGCTAAACTATGTTTTTGTGCAAATGGAGGAGAGGTTGGAGGAAGAGCATGGGAAACGCTATCGAGTGACCAGCGGACACAGCCTATCTCCAAATCTGATCTCCGCTCTCTGATCTGAGTGCTTAATGAATGCCCTTCCAGAGGTATGTCAGATGGACTCTATAAAGGGAGAGAAACAAAGACAACGAAAAAGAGTCAGGACCTATTTTTCGCGAACAAATTCAAATTGAAACTCTAAACTACAAAGCTTGTATGTGTTTCCTCAATACAAGTTCATAACTGTAATCAGTCTTATCAGTGATTTTACATATCAAGTTAACTTACCACAGCAAACAGCGTGCGTTGTTTTGTTTGAACAATAATGAGAGTGATATACCACACAATGATATGTGTCGCTAATATATGATATTTTAAACCTGTAAGTGTTACCAACCGTGGGTGAATAATGTGGAGAGACTGAGGCCGCGTCATCCATCTTCAACCGAAAGTAAGACATATCATCCTCTGACTCAGAAAGAGTAAACTCTTCTCCGTCTTCTTCTTCTTCACTACTAACCCAGGCCAAGTCCTTGTTCAACAGGAGACAGACAAATGCAGTTCATAAAGGTGATCATTAGTAAAGCACAACAGGCAGATTTGATCTTTCCTTCCCCTGATTATACTGTGTTTACCTTCGATGAAAGTGTGGATGTAAGATATTCCTCCTTCTTTTCCTCTCCATCATGCTGAGGAGTAATCCAGCTGAGGTAGGGGAGGAAGTCCACATCTTCCTCTAAGATCAAGTTGGGAATGTCTGTGAAGGCCTCCGTGTCTTCTGAATCCTAAAACAAGGCAGACCAGTTTGGTTTGTTTGCACCTACCAGAAGGGCGTACAGACAATAGAAATGTATCAGGCTGAAAATCGCACAAACCCTTTCCTCAATGGCCACGAAGCTGGTGAACTGAGACAGGATGGAGTTCTCTTTGCTCAGCTCGATGATGAAGCGCTTCAGCTGCGCTTTCTTCCCCTGGAAAACAAAAATCCTTGTTCAACAGGCAGAGCTCAGACTGGACGTCTAAACCGAGGTGGCTTGCATTTGGTCTCTCTCAGCAATACACACACACGCACACAGACATACATACATGCACACACACACACACCCTTGGCACTATTGGCTTTAGAAGCACTGCAATCCTGTCTTTTCCTATATTTGCTGGTTGCTTGCTTGTCTTCGTCTGTTTTTTCTATGACACTTTCGACACATTAACTATTACATCATTGTTTCAGAACCCATACCTCGGTAGGTATTTTACTGAGAATTTTCAAGCTGTTTTGTCATCTGTTGCTGTTCTTTTGTCACCATTGTAATTGTTAGTATGGTAGTGATGGCTTTTGTTGTTGCTGTTGTTGTTATGTTCTCTCTTGTCTCTTGTCTTCTGTCCTCACATCCCCCTCTTGTCCTAACATCCCCCTCTCTTTATTCTTTATCTCTGTCCTTCTCCCTCCTGTTCTGGTCCGATCATCACACAAACCCAAAATAAAAATATAAATCATACTATGGGAGAAGTATCTCAGACTTCCCTGTAGCAGATCAAAACTGTGTGGCACGACTGGGCATCTAGAACATCGCACTATTTGCTCAAGTTGCTGTAACAGAACAGGTTAAAAAAAAAAAAAAAAAAAAAAAAGCAATACACACACACACCTCGTGTTCTGCTTCGTCGGTGTCCAGGCTTCCGTCTTCATAATCCCTGATGAGAGCCCTTGCTGTGAGCTTGTGAAGCAACTGAAAACACACAGTACACATCACAATCATCGCCTCATCATCCTCATTGTACGACAATCACCATCAACCATCGATCAGTATCTGCAGGTTAAGGAGTTATGATGCACTGTGTTAGACAGTATTACAGGTACAGGATCATTTTTTCAGTTCACAAGGAGATTCTCCAAGTGGCATTAAATGTACAGACAGGTGCTGCTGTGACTGTTAGGAGTGAATTTCTGTGCTCTTACTGTGCCCCTGGTCATCTGCAGCTCACTGGTCGACACCATGGTTTCCAGCTCCTGACCACTCAGGTTTCCAAGGAGGGTGGCCTGTGGTGTCATTTGAGTCATTTATCATGTAAAAATGTCAAATATTTGCAAGTTCATAGCTTCTTAAATATGAAATTTAATGTGTTTTATATCGCTGTAAATTTAATATTTTGTTATTGGGTGAAAGAAAACAAGCAATTTGAAGATTCCACCTAGAGCTCTCAGAAACTGTGATGGTTGTTTTTCACTAGTTTCTGATATCTTACAGACTAAACCATTAATGGAAAGAAAAAAAAGACAGACAAATCGTTAGTTGCAGCCCTCACTGAGATTTAGAATAATATGCACACTCACAAAAAAATAAAAATATCTCCAAGCAATAATTAGCCATCATCTTTCTGAAGTGCGCACCTGAGTGCAGTGCGGCACGAAGCCGTACACCAGGGTGTGACAGTCATTGAACAGAGCGTGGAGCTGCTTTGGGGCTTGCATTGGAGCAGGGGCTGTAGGGTTGAACTGCTGCCACTTTACTGACACTGAACTGCAGCCAGGAGACGCCATACGCTTCACCTGACATGCAACCTGTCACAAAAACAGACAAAACAAACTGTAAACAGATGAATCGACAAAGGTTAATTCGTTCTATGAGAAAGGGTATTTGTGACGCCTGAAACTGAATTTGAATTGGAGAGGTATTTGCTGATCTTTGCCAGTATGTCCCCAGGGTGAGGCTGCACGTGTGCATGTGCACTTGGATGTTTATAATGTGTTCACAGAGACAAATGACTACAAATGGAGCAAAACAGATAAAACAAATGACAAATGATGCCATGTTGGGTCATTTAAAAGGGATCTGCACTGAATGCACATCACTTGAGGTTACAGTAGTTCATCATGGCCTGCAGTCGAAATATAGTTATATCTTAATTTTGAATTTTTTTTATTGTAATTTATTCATTTTTCATTAAGACATTAGTACATGAAAACTGGTGAATTGAAAATTAGAACCACAAATGTTGACCGATCCATGAAAAAAGGTTTCATTCCTGCTACAATTTAAATACACTGCATGATTATCTGTGATTCATCAGTGGTAGTCAGTCTCACCTTCTCTGCCCAGTTGTGCTTGGTTTTTGTGTCAAAGAATTCGAAGGCTCCTCCCCCTGCCTGGGCCAGGGCTCTCAGCATGTGCCGATTGGCTGTCGGGCTGAAATGGCAGAGAAACATAAACCCATGCTTTTACAAAGTCGGCAATGGAAAAGAAGTGTACTGTGGAGAGCATGGTCGCTGCTACTGTTCCAGTGACAAACGCTGTCTCTGAACAATGTTATTGTAAGCAAAAGCACAGAGATTTTTAACCGGTTTGCATCCTGTCAATCATCCTTTAAAGGTGTCTGTCTGACTGGTGACTGTGGCTGCCATAGACCAACATAAACAATAAGGGGTTTGGGGCTATGTTGGGAATCATGTGTCCCTTTAACTGACAAAATTAAAAGTCAGTATGCTCACAGTCCCCGTCACCTGTGACCCCTCCACCCACTCAGACCTGAGGCCGCAGGTGAAGAGGCGAGTGTGCTGAGCGTTGTCTCTGAGCAGCTGCAGGGTGAGTGCTGTGTTCTGGATGTGGCCGTCCGACAGCAGCAGCAGGTTCCTGACGCCACGGGAGGGAGGCAGCAGGCTGAGCGCTCGCAGGGGCCGCCACAGCTCCGTGCTGCCACCTACTGGAGAGAAGCGCTGATAGGAGGGAGAGGAGCAAGCCTTTCAGAACACACAGGCATTCCAGTCTTATTGTTTAAATGAGAGCAGAGCTATGAGCAGCCACATAGGAGAAATCATTCATGTCTGAGATATGGCCAATTTCTGACAGAGATGATACAACCCTCTTGGTGAAAAGATGTTTCAGCAAGGTGTTGTCAGAATAAGATAAGATAAGATAAGCCTTTATTCGTCCCACAGTGGGGAAATTCACAGAATGACTTCAAATTCACTACTGCTGGCAGTTACATCAAAAACCCCCAAAACGATACACCTGATTTCATAGAGGCTATACCCTCCTGTTTCACAGAGAAACTACTAGGGATGAGCGAGTACACCACTATCTGTATCTGTATCTGTTTAACCATCTACATTATCTGTATCTGTAGCTGTACTCGGAGTGGGCGGGGCCTAAACCGGAAGTGGGTGCAGAAATGGGTGGGGCTTAAAACAGTACATTATTTTAAGTCTGAAATTGATATGGATTGATCAGAAGTTGCTAATCTACTGTATTCAAAGCCTATATACAGTATATCTCCATAATATTTATAATATTATTTTCATGAACTGCAGAGAGAAAGTGTCAGATACTGCATGCAGCCACATACAATAAAAATATTAATATAGGCTACTTTGTGTGTTCAGCTATATGTGTGTATGTGTGTAAGTGGTCTGTAAGACTGTTTATTTTTTAATGATCTGTGTGAACTTCATGATTCATGCAAACATCCAGTGATGGCAAACAGGGAAATAATATGTCAGCCTTGTTCAGTTCACTGTATTCTTCTCAAAAGCACCGCGTTCAGTACGAGCAAGGTTTTTCAATTGACTTCATATCACCAGCCAAACTAAGAGCAAGCAGACGGTAAAAAAATCGGACCAGAGCGGAGGCATTTACCGACGCGACGTGAGCCGTTTTCAGCTCTGTCTTGTCAAATGCACCGTGCGTATGTTGCGAGAGACGTGCAGAGACCATGGCAGAGACGTGTCTGTGTAGGGAGGGGCGGGCGCTGTGTGTGACTGGCCAATCACAGAGCGCAAAGACAGTCAGTTACACAATGAGGATTTTCCTTCAGCACGAACACAGATATTGACGGATTTCACTCGTATCATGATCGTATTCGTCAAAATGCTTTATCCGTAACGGATACTCGTCTGAAACGAGGATCCGGCTCATCCCTAGAAACTACTACAAATATGTAGCACTACAAAAGTATGTCATTCTACTAGCCTTGTTTCTTTATTTCTAACCACCTTGGAATACTGTGTGACCGCTGCCAAGTCGGAATAAGGGGTGTTTTTACTGAACTACAAAAACAAGCACTTTTATGTATTTGCCTTAAATTTTTTTGTTACTGTTGTATTATAAACATTGTATTTCTTAAAAAACACATTTTACAAATGTACAAATAAAACACAAAAAATACTGCTTTTCATTTAGCTTTTGGATGCTTGTCTACACTGACTAGGTGTGAAATTATCTCTAACAAAAATTGATCATAGCATTATTCTGTATGTTGTAACAGGAATCAAGCTCAAGTCAGCATTTTCATTATTACTTCCTGTTTGTTTTTATATGGTTTTGAAATGTACTAACAAAACATATAGTAAGATGACAGTCCCTTTCATGGCTTCAAGCTCAGGTTGGAGACATTTCACACAGGTAAAAAAATGCCTTACAGTAAAGTAACAATTATAACAATGGCTTCCAGGTTGAAGTACATTGCGAAAGAATCTGCCAGTTATAACTCACCTTGATGAAGCTCTCGGCTGCCTGACGAGCTTCAACAAGCGGCTGTGCTGTCAGGAAGGCCTCTGTGTGATCTGCCAGTCAAAAACACAGGAAAGTCAGGAATATTACTACTGACTACTGCAGTCATTACTTACCTTTGTAAAATATTCAGTAAGATGATGATGACGATGAGAAAACATTGATGTCAAAGGGGAGTTGATATTACATGGCAAAACGTCTCCATATACAGTACTCTTGTACAGGTGATCTAGTTCTGGAATCATCTTCACGTTTTACTTGGTCTAACCATTCCAGTTGGTGCTTTCTATGTCATCTTTAGGCTTTATCACCGAATACACAAATACTCAAAAGGATACAACTGACCTGTGCCAAACAAAATGACATTAAGCCTGAGGTTGTGCTCCAGGGTTTTGAGGACCTGCAGGGCAATTCTCTGGGCCAGGCTGAGAGACTCTCCCTTCATTGACTCAGACGTGTCCAACAACAGGATGACTTCATCGGATGCTGAACTGGACTTGATGTCGAAGTCGGGATAGAACACCAACATACAGGCCTAGAGGAGAGAGAGCGAGAGACGGTTACAGAGAAGAGTCAAACAGAGTGAGAGAAAGAAAGGAGGCAGGCAGACAGACAGACCTGACTGTCGTTGTTTTTCTCCACCCACATCCTGGGCAGGTGGACCTCAGACAGAGTGACTGACAAGTAGAAACCTTCCGGACCAAAGACCTCTCCTGGCAGCACACTGACCACTGCCTTACAGTCTGTTCTCTATGGGATCACACACAGAGAAGAAAAAAGGGTCAAAAGAGGAAATGGATAGGTTCACAAATAATGACTGATTATTATTATTATTATTATTATTGATATAAGCAGCAGACAAAAACTGGAAAAGAAAATCATCTTCTGACATTATAAAACACAGAAAAGCTGTAACAAGCATCTTCAGTATTTTTGCATGAAAAATAAATCATTATGGGATTATGTTAATCACTGCAAATTCTCTGCTGATAGACAATTTGTCTAGTCACAATTTGAACACTTAAATAAGAGGCAGACAATTGAGCCCCATTAGCAGAAATGCAGTATATGAAACATTTTTAATGGTATTCTCATTGTGCAAAATGGCACAGCTTCAATATCAGAACACTTTCTAGAACTTGATTCTTGATCCATTTTAAATATTAATTCATTTAGCATTTTTTTATGCTTGATTTCCGGCAGACAGACAAAATACATTTGGACACTGTCTTGACTTGTGTAGGGACCCACTGAGACAGAGGACAGAACAGACAACCAGGTATCTACATAATATGAATGTAAAAAGACCCAAATTACCTTCATCTTGATTCTGTGAGTGAAGCAGTTTAAGCTGCTGATCTCATAGGGCATTTCCATAAACATGTCCAGGGTGAACTCTCTGACAGGACGAAACCACACATTGAACATCACGAGCAGCAGCTAGCTACACAAGTGTGTATTATAAAAAACAATGCAGTGGAGGACACATAGGCCAACACTAGATGTACAGCACTTTCCTGTAAGTGTTACTTGATAAATGACAGATGATACCATTGATTAATTATTTGTGGGTCAACCAGTCGATGAATCCTCTGCTTCACCACACTACAACACTGTACTTTCAGCACTAAAGATGGAGCCAGATTCCAGGAAATAGTCAAAACACATAATAAATCTCACCTTGTGCTTGCTGCATCATCGGTCACACACACCTTCTCCACTGTGACCTGTTGAGTGATGGAAAACACACAACAAAACAGACGACAACATTAACAGTTATTTTACAGCCCCTCACACACTGAGATCCAACATACTTGTCTTCCCTCTAAACTCTGTATACATTTCAAGCAGGTGGGGACAATATAGCACTAGTCAACACAGAGAGACATGAGTTATTCTCCAGGGATGAATGGTTCATGCAAAAGTGAGACTGCTTGATAAAGAAGAAGACAAACACTGCAGGAAGGTCTTGCTTTGTTTGACATGTGTCACTACCTCATACATGTAATTGTTTTGTAAGTAAAAAGAGCACGTAAAACATCCAACAAAATGAAAATCAAGGTGAGAAATTTTCACACTATAGACAGTCTGCAGAGTCAGAACTGCTAGTGTGGGTGGGATTTGTTTGTCAGTCAGCTCCTTACTTGTGTGGTCTGGTTGAGCGCAGCGCTCTCCTGCCATAGAGCCACACTCCCAGGCAGGGAGAAGAGAATACACCCGTCCTGGACGATCAGCTCAAGCACAAAGGTGACTTTAATGAGGACAGTCGCACTGGGAGGCAGACTACCCACACTGATGGTGAACACATCCTGCAGGCAGCAGAAACATGAAATTACAACCGGTGTACAAATAGAGTTGAGCAGTGACAGGCCCCTGGCTCCAGAAGTAGAATTCTCAGTGATATTCCCATTGACAATTCCATGATGATGTCGGACCTCTTCTACATCTTGGAATGGAAACTAAAGATTATGCTCGGAAGAAAAGTGATTTTAGAAACTGCAGCTTAAATCGGTTCAGTTTAAATTGTGAGGTCAACTTTGGTTGAATTTTGTATTTTGTTAACAATTGCAACAACTGCCATTTTGAATTGGCCACTGCTCATCTTCACACCTCTGACTGAACTCTGCTCCATGGCTAAGACTATATGATGGTTACATTATCCAATAGGCTCCTGTGTTTCTGTGTTCAGCAACACAGAGGATATTGTTGAAAGAATAAAGTTGGAATACAGAACGGAGAAAAACCAGCAGCTTCCACTTCCCAACTCTATACTTTGATCTATCATTTTAGTGATTTGGGTATTAATGACATGTTGAGAAAAGCAGTTCAAATATTCTGGTCCATATTTCAGAATTAGAGCTTGAATCAGTGTGATGATGAAAGCTTGGTAAGGTGCAGAGGGTGGACATACGGGAGCGTCCTGGTCCATGAGGTAGGCTCCATGGCCTTTCTCAATAGCCTGCTTGTACTCCTTACGAGCCTTCTCTTTCTCCTTCACCTGAGAAGCAAACAGACCGAAAAAAACAAGGTTTTACAAATAATCCATAATGTGAGCTTTATAGTACAACCCCCCACTTAAGAATGTATCCAGTCACTGAGCCTGTCAACATTCGCTCACAATGTGTACAAGCGACAAAGATGCTTGTGGTATTCCTCTTGTATTGTACATTTAGTGTGATTAAAAGGATAGAAACTGAAAGTGGCAACGTTTCAATGTGGCTTTCAGGAGACTAGCAAACTTTTACATTTTCCTCTGTTATTTGCAGAAGGGACATTTATCATATAACCCTATAAAACTGCTGAGAATAAAGATAAATAATAAAGAAATAAGACATGAGATAATAGAAAATACAAAAGAAGAAATCTGTGATCAGTGGAGTCACTACCTGTCCCACTACATGTTTCCCATTGATGAAAGCTTCAAATCCACACACTGCTGCAGAATCAGGCAACGGGAAGACAAATTTGGCCTCAATGGGCACGGAGCTCGGGTTGGTGTATTGTTGGAAAATGATGACCTACAAGATGACAGAGGAGAGACACATGCTGTCAGGGCTTCATTGCAGATATGAGCCAGTAAATTTACGTCCAGTCGTCTGATGCATTTTAGGAAATCAAATCAAGTCAACCATCAGATCATCGAGTTGTAATCAAAGCCATTATTTAAAAAAAAGAAAAAAAAAAGTAAAAAAAAGTAGATTAGCTGTTTTTTTCACCCTAGAGACCAGATCCGTTAATTTGCACTTCACGTGGATGGCCTGCAGAGGGATCTGCTGCCCAGAGCTGTCCAACAGTCCAGCCCTCACAGCCTCCTGTGGGTTTTTAACGCGCTCTACACCGCTGTCCTCCGAACCCAGCTCTACACACATACAAACACACACGCACACACACACACACACACACACACATGCAAACACACACACACACACAAAGCTTGTTTGCTTGCACTTCAATCATAACAATGCAGGACATTAATTAAAAAAATTTCAAAGTAAAGTTTAACAAAAAAAAGTTAATTTAAGAGTACGTAAAACCAAGTATTTCATGAAATGAATGTGACAATTAAACAGTCTGTTTTACTGAAGTAACTGAAAAGAAAACGTGATACTTTCACAATGTGAACATAGGGTGCAGCAATATCAGAGTTTAATGTGATTTAAACTGCTAAGCCATAGGAGAACTACATGTTGAAATCTTCTGCAGGAGTCCAGCGCTCACCTTGGTAGGGAGGTGGCAGACACGGCTCTGGGGAGGTGATGATGGCAGGACTGAACTCCTTCAGCTGGTCTCCCTTGAGACTAAACTGAACCACGTACTTAAGTTCCACCTGATCAGGACTATACACCACATACTCATCATCCTGGAGCACAAGTATAATGACACGTTAGTGTGTTGACAAGCATCCAGACTTGTTGTCAAATGTATTTATAATATAAGTCAAATATAATCATAACAAATTTGACAGAAAACCTCAAGAATAAAAGTGTGACCATGTGTATTTTGGGGATAACACAGCTATCACAAACAGCCATTAGTAATTTAGATATATGGCTATATAGGTAAAGTCATCCTTTGTTCACTCATATTATCACTTAGATTATAAATTTAGTTTGGATGAACTGTTACACAGTCTTTAAGAACATGAAAAAAATAAGATCTGCACACACATGCTTTTATTCCATTTTTTAAAACTCTTAACTTTGTGTTCACATGGCAGCAGGTCACATGGCCAGTGGTCCAATTCAGAGCTGAACATCATGGTGTGTATCATGACAGTGTGAACTGACCACAGTGATTTACATTTGTGTCCCATATTAGGACTCAGCATCAGAACAGGGAGACACCCGTCCACTTGTATTTTGTCTACATACACATGCCTACCTCAAACTCAGCCTGAGAGTTCGTGGTGCGGCGGACCCCATGCACACTGTGGTGGCCCTCGGGAGCCTGGGTCAGAGTGGGGTCTTTCTTGTGGAAGTCCTTGCACCGTCCCAATGCCACATTACAAACCAGCAGCAGCCGAGAGCCATCTGTCACACTGGGCTTGGAGTATTTCAGACTGGTGCTGTGGACCAGATGGGAGAGCACAAGACAAGCTAACTGGAGATGACTGTTCCAAGGCAATACAACAGTCAAACTTGTAAATCAAGTTAAGGAAAAGTTCATTCATATCTCATGTTAGTGGACACATTTTTGTATTGAAAATGTTGTGATACATCAAAACAAATTGAGACTCCACTAACCTAACAGCATCACTGAAGTAGATTCCACTGCCCAGATCACCAGCGTCTGTTCTCTCTATCCCATGATGCTCCACTCCAACACGGGGCAGCAGCAGACCACTAACGAGGGAGGGAAAACACTGAGTTAGAAAATAAAGAGTCCATAACAGATTTCTTAACAGTTTAGATGAAGATGTAGATGTCTGCTTTACTACAAAATCACATGTGCTTGTAATGCAATCACATTACTCTGTAATATATGCATGAATAGACGAAGATACGGAATGACTATGCAAAATATTGATTAACTGATTTAAATGTATTCTTTGTTAAGAAGTGAGCTAGTGTTTAAACAATCACTACATAGAGCAGTGGTTCCCAACCTTTTCCAACTCAGGACCCACTTTTAAGTCTCAAGAATTTTCGTGGCCCACCTTTGATTCCATAAATACGGAGGCAAAACTATGTGTTCCCAGAGCACTTTTTTATTGAAGATTGAAGGACTGTACTGAATACAATAGAAACCAGATGGAAGCTCCACAGTCACAAACACATCATCTGTAACATGTTCCATATCCATATATCAGAAGTGACAACTAAAAAAATCCCAGCGCTAAGTACTCAGCACTGTACTTTCTCCGACATCTTCTTTTTTGTGTGATGTTGGGGAGATCACTAGTCAATTCACCAGTCTCCTCTCTCTCTTTTCTTTTTACTCTCCCTGTTGCTGGCCAGCTGTCCATGTTTATACTGCAGTTTCAGCCCTCAGCTTCATAAACAGGTCAAGTGTAATGCGGTCCCACTGCGACGAGGTCCGGCCCATAACAACAAGTTCCTATCTCTCATTTCTAAAAACAAAACAAACTAATAATAAAAAGGATATTTGAACGTCTATAATATCATTTTAAATATAACTGATTTTTAACATTAAGGACATTATTCTGTTTATTTTTATATAATTACACTCTTCTCACCCCCATACAAAAGTCAAANTGTGGGAGTAGTTGTGTCCAAGAACATTTCTGGATGACATATTGGATGATAAGCATATGAATCACGCTGGAATAAAAAACGATGGATTGACAGAGAGAACAGCAGGAAGCAAGTTCATCACAATCACAGCTCCCGCTCATCCTTTGATTGCTGAAAAGTTGAACAGGATGAAATCAACACTGAATACCACACGCAGACACACACAGCAGCCCAGTGGGGATTTTCACAGCTGCCATTTCTGCCTGCCAGGACTTGCATCATCAGGTATCAGAAACCTCCAAAGCTTCTGAAAAGCTGCAGAGAGATGAGAGGATCACTGATAAAACTGAGTCATCCACAAACAGTGAAGGATCGAGCAAAGGCTGTGAAATCATTCTAATTCCATTATTATTGAGATAAGTCTTCCCAAACCAAAAGATGATTTCTCTGAGCATCCCGTGGGGATTTTCCTACATATAGATCCAATCTGTTCATATACCAATCATGCCTTAACAGCTGCTTTCCACCTCTCCTTGGCATCTTGTGTCCAGCTGCAGACGGCACCTTCTCTGAGTCACAGAGTGTGTTTATGTGTTTAATTGAAGTGTTACTTCAGAGAGAGCTGATTGGCTTTGATACCTCCCTCCCCTCCAACCCGCCGTCCATACTGTCTACGAGTAGCCTTGCAGTAGTGACACAGTCAGTGAGTCAGCTTTATTCACAACACAGATATGAGTCAGCTTTCTCATTACTGTGCGCCTCCCTCTGAGTCGGTGCAGCAGTTACCTGAATGCATCAGCTGACAGAGTTCAGGAGCATTGTTACAACATGCCTCGTCCACTTGTAATATATCATGTACCATCACAGCTGTGCACTGTGTGCCATGCAGCACAGAGCGACAAAGGCATAAATCAGTTACAGTGGAGTCAGATCTCTGCTTCCTGACTGGAGACTGGGACCAGATGGAAAGCACATATTGAACTAGTCTTTAAAGTGTCTGCATCAGTTTTGATATTGCTATTAATTTTTTTTTTGTTACCAGTTTCTTGCACTACAGGGTTTTACCAGCTTATTTGTCCGATATGATTGCAAATTATGAACCAGGTACTCATTTCATAAAAGCAATTTACAGGTCTGTTTTTATGACCTCTCACAAATTGTGAAAGTGCTTCAGGCCCCTTGCATGTTCAGTCATGGGTCACAACTATGGAAATTTGTTTTGGACAGTAAAATGTGATAAAAGGTTGCATCTTGCAAATTTAGTGAAACAGGCAGTGAATAAGCAACAATCACAGTCAAAACTAAAACAAGAAAAACATAATTAGGTATTATTCATTGAGTGTTTAACAGTTAAAATCTCAGGTAATCTACTTAAATGGACTGTATGGGAGTGGTTTGATCAGGGTTGATTGACAGTGACCAAAAAACCCATCAGCTGTCATCAGAGTCTGATTCAAATCATCGTCATCATCATCATCATCAACAAAAAACTGAAATCTCTATCAGAGCTGTTGTAAGTTGCAGAAAATAATATGTTGATCATCATCATTCACAAAAGCAGATTGAGAGAATACATTTTCAGGCTATTATTTGATCTCCATCTGTCTCTTACAGTCTATATTCTAATCTTACATGTCCAGTATATTTGCATACATGGACACATTTGTCTCCGATTATTTTACAGTTTTTATACTCTCTTATTATTGGCTGTCAGTCACCTGTAAAGCCTGTCTATGAGAAACAAAAATATTGCCTGATTGATTGAGCTAATTCTGTTGTTTACCTCAGACACATCTCGATGGAGAAGCAAATTATTCCTGTTATTACATCATAGAAGTACAAGGCTCTGCAGTGGATACACCTGGATTCAACTTCATCTTGTCATCAATACACATAGCAACACTAACAATGTGTGTTTTCTGACAAAGTGCTTTTGCTGGCCTGAATTTGACATTGAGCCTGCATGTCACAGAGGACTGCAGTGCCCAAACCTGCCAGGAGGAGGAGCTCTGGCTCCTGCAGTTGACACCATAACGCTCTGACCACAGACACAGTATATCGGTTATGAGGATTTTTATCTCACAGTCCTTCTTTTGGGAACCACACATGGTCATAATTTCCCTGAATACTAGTCATCACCTCACACAGCAGACAGTTGTCCTCCTGATTGATTCCACTCATGCAAAAAGAAAAAAGTAAAGCACATTAAAGCTCCTCCTCCATCAGTCATCCTTCCATCCTCCTTCTGCATCCTTCTGTTTTTTTATGCATCCTGTCCTCACTGCCACCTGTCTGCTCTCTTCCTCTCCTCTACTGATGCTGTTTACTCTGTTGTACAGTGTGTCACATGGGCTGGACTGGATGGAGAGATCTCCTCCGTCTCTCTCCCCTCTCTTCCTCAGCTGTGCATCCTCGCCCTCCTCCCTGTCCTCTCTCCTCTTCCTCCTCTTGTGGCTCGGTTAAGCTTGAATGGGAGGACGGGTGGGGGGGATACTGTAGCAGCAGTCTGAGGTTAATGTCACACGACTGAAAATCTATGACGCCTGCGGTGGCCTGCAGGCTGCTGGATGACAGCGGCTGCCCAAATATCAATGCAGGACACATACATAGACGAGTGGGAGAGCAATATGAGGAAGCAGAG
Source organism: Centropyge bicolor (assembly GCA_037975185.1). Classification (NCBI taxonomy): domain Eukaryota; kingdom Metazoa; phylum Chordata; class Actinopteri; family Pomacanthidae; genus Centropyge; species Centropyge bicolor. The sequence continues at coordinate 313,255 of JBBMOC010000197.1, read as the reverse complement.
CATAGGTGTGCATCAGGACACCAGCCCTCTTCTCTGAGTACACATTAATGGGTTTTCACCTATGTAATATCCCCCAAAGGAAAAAAAAATACTACATTTATAATCAGCTACCATAAAGTTGAGTCTTTGTTTATTAAGTGCAAGTTATGTTCCTCAACAATCGACAAATCCTCTGTCAGATCTTTTGGTCTTTGGTGTCGGATTTAAAACACAATTTGATTATATCCTGTGTATAATTTCTTGCACAACATTAAGCACGGATGCATTGCAGAAACATAGCATCTTTAGCCAAAGGAAAAAATAAAGTGTTTCTGCAAATATTGATTTGGTCTCACCAACACTTCGGCATCGTACCAGCGTGGTAGCTATTTTCAGCCAGTGCAGCTCTGCTATGCTTTGCTTCCAGCTAAATGCTAAAATCAGCATGCTAGCAAGTTATGGCAATGCTAACATGCTGATGTTTAGCAGTTAATGTTTCATGTTCACCATTTATTACCTCCGCCAAGGAGGTTATGTTATCTCTGGTGTTGGTTTGTCTGTCTGTCTGTCTGTCTGTTTGTTTGTTTGTTTGTTTGTTTGTTTGTTTGCTTGTTGGTCTGTTTGTTTGCAACATAACTCAAAAGGTCATGGACAGATTTTGATGAAATTTTCAGGAAATGTTCTTTCTGGGACAAGGAACAAATGAGTAAATTTTGGATCCAGATTCCGGAAAACCGCCATTACGGAATGTGGATTTTCGGGTATAACTATTAAACTAAAAATGATATCAATGTGATTCCAGTTGCTAAGGGTGTTTTTATGGTCCAGGAATCCATTGAAATAGATCAATCAAAGGTAGGACTAATATTTTGGGGTGTAAGTCACAATAAGCTGGGGGAGCCGGAGGTCTGCGCTCTCCGAGTGCTTTTCTAGCTTACACCTCGTCTACACGGATGGTGAAAGCAGCAGCAGCTTCAGTCTAGCTGTCAGGGTCTGCACAGGGTGCATTCAGGCACAGTACAGGCTGTAGATCACCTGCAAAGCAAATGCATTTACCTGCATTTTGTCAGTGATCAAAACAGTCACTGTGGTTCGGAGACATAAAGATATGCCTCGGGCTGCGTGTGAAGTGTGAAACACCAGCCGTCACATGTGGCGTGCACACAGCTGTATTGATAAAAATAGAGGCATTGATGGTGCTTTATGGAAAGTTCATGGATCACTTAAGTTAGCAATTCATCTAATAGATGTTGAGAGTTTTCATTTAAAGCCCGTCAACCCCATAGTGGCACTAGAAGAGAAGTCAGGGGGTCACCAAAAGTCATTTCATGGCTATCCATCTATTACTGTAGCTGTCTGACTGACAGACCGAGCGCCTGTCTGACCAACTGATGTCCTTTAAAGTTAAAGGTCTTATAGGTTTGTGCTTAACAATGACACCGTAATCACTAAAAAGTAAACTACCCCGACTGATTGGAAGAAAAATCGATGTAAGTGAGAGTGAGAGAGCAGTCAGGGACACTGAGTGAGAGCCATACAACAGTGAGACCTTGAACAGGCTCTGCTGTCTCTGCGTCCACCGAGCCACAGAGCCAGGCTGAACAAAGTGGACAGCGGCACTGCACACTCCCAGGTGTCGCCAAAGTCCATGCATGGATAACAGGTGTGACCTTGCATTGTGTTCTGTAAAAACACCACAGGCCGGGACTCTCTGTCGAGCTGTTGTGTTGTGATGGTAGACAAACAGCACAGTCACTGAACTGCTCTCACATCTATCTTCTATTAAACTGGTAATAATGTAAACAGCACTACACACAAAATACACACATACAGTATTTATACATCTCTGGTACAATGGCAAGTACAAGCATTATTAATCATGTTACACCTGCATTCACTTGGCTTTGGTAATTTGCTGATTTATTAGCACTAATGCACCAAGAAAAAAATCAACTGTAGTAGGCATGTTAGTAGGGATGTTCACACCGACATTACAGCATTAAACTTTAAGGCTAAAATCACTTATTTCAAATGTGATAATCACAATCAGTCGCTTGCAGTGCCGAAGTAAATCTGTGTGATTTTTTGTAGTGAGATCACTGTGGGTGAACTTTGACCTGAGAATTTGCACTGTCGACCAATAGCGAGCTATTTTGACACTGCTGACATGTGATCAGTTAGCACGTTTGATAGCTTTAAGCTTTTATCCCCTTCAAGCCCAGTAGAGAGAAAATTTAAAAAAATAAAAAAAATCTTGGGGAGCTTTATTTATTTACATTTATTCCTTCTACAGAAGTTTGACAAATAACCAGAATCACATACTTAGCAATGACCTGCAGATTTATTTATTCTTATTCTTATTATTACTATTAACTTTAATTGTAAAGAACATTTCATAGCTACAAAATAAGATGAAAAATAAGAAAATTCAACAAACACAAAGTGCAAAAGAAAACTCCAGGTCTGTATCATGAAAGTCATAGTTAAAGGCTAAGGTGAAGAGATCAGTTTTTACTTTTAAAAATATTTCTCGACCTGGCTTCCCTGATATCTATAGGTGGTGTTGAGGTGTAATCAACAAAGGCTGCATCCCCATAAGCCACTACTGGGTACCTCCAATAAACCATCAGCAGATGACATGTAGTAAACATGGGAGTTAGAAATGTAGCCGGTGCAGAGCAGCTGAAACTGGACTAATGTGCTCTCTCCTTCTGGTTCTGTTTAATAGCTGAGCTGCAGCATTTTGAATGAGCAAAAGTCTCAAGTTTTTTCGGGAGACCAGTGCATGCAGAGTAATTGAGTAGACCTGAAATATGGTATGAATCAGTTTTTCCCACATCTTTTTAATTTATAAATGGTCGGACTTTAGATGTGAGAAAAATGAGGTTCATCACTTTGTTAATGAGGGACTTAGAGCTTAGATCTATGGTGGGTGAGAGAGCTCAACGCACAGCAGCTCAAGAAGGCAAACAGACAAAGTGCAAACAAATTAACAAAACATCTTCATCTATTTGACAACACATGTGCAGCATTTACGAAAGATGTATGCAAATAAACATAACTCGTGATTAGTACCAAAACCTTGTAGTAAACTTCAGTGACTTGATGAGTCACAAACAGTCACAAAAACACTAGTGTCTTCTGAAAACACTTCTGTTCTTTATCTGTATTTGCAACACATCTGTGTATTTGGTTGTATTGTGTGTATTTGCAGAGTGTTTCTGGAATGCTTCACTTGCCTGTGTTTTTTCTAAGTTGCAGTGCATTGAGCTACTATGGCCACTGTTTAGATCTGAATGTATGATAATGCCAAGACTTGTTGCCTCAGATTGAATCCATTTAATTTCTCCAAATTACCAATGAGCATTTCTCTTTTTGTTTTAGGGCCCAATCGTCAGATTTTGATTTTGTCTTTGTATCTTTAAGAAATGAATGCTCATCCATTCATTTATTGACCAAAGGCAGGTAGTAATGGAGCTGATAGCTGTAGCTTCCATAGCTATGGAAATACATACTCTGCTCTCTAATGACGTCACAAGTGGCAGTGTGTATAGTTAAAATGATCCCTTGTACAACCATAAAACAGTTGTTCTATTTCTCAGACTCCTGATCTCCAAGACTGATGTAAAAGTTTCTCCAATGTTAGTTTAAACCAGGTGAACACACACAGACAGACCAATCAACTTTTCATGATGATTGATTAAGATATCATGGGAAGGCATATAAAATGCAGCACTTAGGTCTCGGATGACAAGGACTGATCATCATGTTTTATCAGAAACAGCAAATACAGTTCCAGACACACAACATTTAAAGAAGACGACGAGGTCTTTTAAAGAGCAGTCACAGCTGCGTGGCTTAAACGATCCCATAATACTACAGAACTTTGCTTCAGCCTCGCCATCTAGGAATCTCTTTTGAACCAAAATATCCCCTTTGGTCTATGTGAAGATTAGTGTGGCATCAAAAACACACAATTGTGTCAAAACAGGTCATTCTAATCCTGAAACACTGTCAATGCTGTTATTAACAAATCCAGAATGTTACCATGGTGATGAGTAGCTTTACATGTTGGCTGAGTTCAAAGCTAACGCTGTCCAAGAAGCTCCATAGCTTTGGATTCGTTCTTTTTACTGATATGAATTTTCAGGTCTCCTTTCAGGATTAATCTATCATATCTAGTGATACCAAGTGAGATCAACTCTGATAATACCTGTCCACCGTCCTGGTGGCAGATACGATCTAATGATGGACTCTGATAATTCTGCTTTCAGCTCAAGAGCCAGATATCCAAAGTTCAGCGCACACAGACTGTGGAGTGAAAATGGCTGTTATCCCACCTCCTGTCTTGTTTTGTCTGACTGTCTATTCCTGCCAGACTGTAGTTTGGAGGACAAACTCCTATCAATGCTACTACGCCAATGATGCTGTTTAGTCAGCTCTTAAATGAAACATTAAATGTAAATTCTTTTCAACAGTCAGATCGTTAAGCAGAAAGGTTAGCCAATGGTCTGACATTTAGAAGAATTCTTTGAAAGATTTTGTGACAGGAGAGGAGACCGGCTGTGGCTGAGCAGTGACAGATTCGAGACAAATATTGTGCTCAGATTGTGTGAATGTATGCAATGAATTGTGTTTCATCACATAAACACAAACTTATATAAACCAGCTTATATAGGAGGGCTGCCCAGATATAACAGAGCTGCCATACTGTAGTCTGCTGTGCGACTTGTTCTTAAGGAGGAGACCTGAGTGCAGGGGGCAGGCCCTCCCCACCCCCTGCAGCAGATGTTTGCCCCAGGGACCTTCTAACAGATTTATCCTGCCATGATCCATACAGACATATATGTATAGAAAGACAAACAGCCCCTCTGTTTATTTCTGCTTTCCCCAGGCCTGCAGCAGATTGCTTTGCACAGTACAATGATCATAACAGTCAGCATTAATATTTTTGTGCTTGCTCGGCTCCCAGAGAGAAGGAGACAGAAGAAGTGGTGCAACTAAAAGGGAAACCTTTTATGTTTTGAAGCAGGGGTCGTGGTGGAAGCTGGAAATAAGTGCTGCAGGTTCCGTTTTAAATCCTTGTTGACATCCATTTCCATTTTCCAACACAAGTGCAGAATGGGAACAGACTCAGTGTCCAGTCATGACAGATGATGTTTAAACTTTGGCTGAAGCACAGACTGTGATGAAGAGAGACATCATTCTAAGTGTCTGATTTGGTGTATGTGTATGTCTGAACAGTATGGTCTTCCTTTGCCATGGTGGAGTCTACTGCATGACATGTGTATTATCTGTGTTGTGAGTCCAGTCTGCTTTTTGTGATATCAATTTCTCCTTGTTCTTGACTTCAAGCGAGACATATCCCACGGAGAACTTAGAATATTTCACAAGTCCAAGCTTTGCAGAAGCTGTGACCTCTTTTAATGAATTTTCATGAATTGGAGATCACTGGGAATTATAAATGGAAACAGCTTCACTGTCAATAGTATACTTCGTTCACGGATTCTCTCATGAATAAGCCACTGAATTACGTGAAAAATTAATTCATTTTTTTTTTTGCGGGTTCGTCACACAATTTCTTCATAATCTGTGAAACGCGACACAAGCTGCCTGACTGTCTTATAATGTGTTTGACGCTTTCTCTAAATCACTCAAATAGTTTCACATTATTTTCCTCCAGTTTTTCCTGATATGTACGTCTATTGGTATTTTTGCATAAATTTATAAATATTTTTTTCCATTAAAAGTATGGCAAGGACACTTAAGCTCCAACTCTAATGTCGCCAAAGAATCCTATTTTTCTGGTCCTGACCTGAAGTGGATTCAGGTGGAAACCAGCTCTGTTTATTAGTAGCTCTAAATGTTTCAAGGTCTCATCATTGAAAAACAATTTCACATGTTTAACAATTCAAGACGATACAGACAAGACATAGGTTCATTTTCCCTCTCTCCATTTCGAGTGGCAGCAATCCAACTTGTGTCTTAACTAACCTTCCTCCACCTTCAGCTCAGAATGACGTGAAAGGAATGTCTACGTGACTCAAGAGCTGTGATCAAGGTTGTTGTTTCTAACTGAAAAGTGTTGGAACTTGGAAAGAGAACATGTTAGCAGACAATGAGCTTCCTTGTTAGAAAACAGAAAATTATCCAACGCCCATTGCAGTTCTGCATCGTGGAGCAGTAATTGAGGCGCCGTAGATAAAATTCAGCTACAGGTGCAAACACCTCCGGAGAACCAGGTCGAACAAATGTATTTCAGAGATTTCCAGTCAGACAAAAATCCAGTGGGCAGTGAAATCTGACTCCTCCTGCCAAACAGTATTAAATTGGCTCATTTCGTCTTTGCTCTCACTTGCTTGCCAGGTCCCTGATAACATATTCAATATAAAGCTGGCAGCAAATTAATGCCTCCTGACATAATAAACAGAACTCGATACTGTTTGCTTAGCCTGTGGGTGTGAAAGCAATTCACTTCATAAATGTTGGCAATGGGCATCTAATTAATTTACAGATTGTCAATATCTGTAGTTAACACGGAACAACAGGAAAGAGATTATATCAACAAGTATTTATGCATGGCACTGACCTAGAATGAACAGAAGAAAATTATACATACTGGACACTATTATATATATTTTTCTCTGTATTTTGGGAGCCACAACATTTCAGAGAGAAATACTGTATGTTGTTATATATGTTGTTCTTCTGTCCAGCTACAAGTGGGTTCACACACTTCTCCAATTCACTTCACACAGCAGCAGAATCAGAACCATGACTGGAGCGTGGCATAGGATGAGGAACTGTTGGACAATTTGATTATAGCAACAGCACAGAGTATTTCAACAAGGTGAAATATCCATGATAAAATAACATAACTTGATTAGAATAAGAAGCTGTAGAAACACTGGAAATCATTTCCAGATTTTAAAGTAAGGCTATGAATAAGTGCAGGACTATATATAAATAGTGAGCTTTTTTTTTTTTTTTTTTTTGCTTTTTTGACTGACGATGAACAAACTATGAATATGTAATGCACATAAACAAGCTAAAAATACTGTAAGATTGTTTCTGCTGCCAAAACAGAAAGGAGAGGAGGAAGGAGAAGAAAAGTAGTTCATGCCTGATGAGGTCTATCAGATCAAAATGTCGCATTTAGAACCATAGGAGCTAATTAACAGTGTGTTTTTCTTTCTAATAAAAGACAACAGAAGGCACACTATGCGCTTCCAACCATCACCACAAAGCCATGTTATTCTGATGATGGAATAAGAGTATGAAAGCGTTGATGCTGTCAAGGATCTTGTCAGGAATGAAGAAAATGTAGAGCTATAAAAAAATGCAGCTATTATCAACCTGATGTATTCAGTGTGATAATCTGTCAATCTGTTCTTTAGAAACTCTGCTTTAAAACCAGAGTGACACATAGAGAAAGTCTGGAATGGCAAAATGATTCGACTAGTCTATAAAAACTCTACAGCTTTTTATTATTCCTCAGGATCCTGTGATTTGACTGATCAGTGGTTTGATCCTCGGAATCTTCCTGATACCAGAAAACCTGAATTAAGCCCGAAGGTAGCTGGCTAACCCAATAATCTTGCTTTGTGATGCAGATGTTGTTGTGGTCAAAAACACAGTGGGTTGTGTATTTTTTGCAGCGGACAGTACCATGGGAGGATGCAGTGGAAATGGGCTGCAAGAGTTATATGTACCAAGTTATAACTTGATAGATAGTTAGATAGTTAGTCGATAGATAGTTAGTATAGCTAGATAGTATGCTAGATGGCAGCATGGTAGGTACTGGTACTACTAAGTGCTGTGAGGCTGATTGACCCAGGCGAGTGTGCTGCAGTTGGGTATTACATCTTCCAGTCCAGTCCATTCTAGCTTTATCTGGGCCCCGCCCCTTCCCCATCTCTGTTAAGCAGCGACATATGGATACATGATGGAGTGGAGCAAGATGGACAAGCAAAAAGAGAAAAGCGTAAAAGCTGATGGAGAAGAGGTCCCTTGAGGCTGATGCAGCCAAGTGTTTTAAAATAACAAATTATTCATTTGATGCTGTTATGTCAGCCCGGTGGAGTCAGTGGCAGCAGGGAGGGGGGACATGGAGCGAGCAGCCCGCTAACCCCAGTTCAGCTGTTAGTCAAGGTTCTGCAGCAGTAAGACAGAAAACAATATGGAGACGAGAAGCAAGGTTTGGGTTTGGCTATTTAGATAAATTGGTGCCTTTTTTTGAAACATTTTTTCACATAGCCGGGCGTTCATCAGTGCCATTATTCATGAATCATATCCGGAATGGGGCAGGACATTGCTACAGCAAACTTTCAAAAATATTGAGCCCGTTATGGTTGTGATTATTGACAAACCAGTGCTTAGCATTAACAATTTAGTGACTAACACTGATCTTGCACAAGTATGTAGTCAAGAAACAAATCCTACAAAATATAGATATGTTGGTTGTGTATGTGTCTTAAACGGCTGTATTGACCAATTGGAATTCATATAACACTAGTGGTACATAGTATACCATTATTATACTATACTATTAGATCATTATATAAGATGAGATATTCCTTTACTAGTGCCACAACCAGGAAATTATATGAACATTCTAAGGTTATATAATTGATAAATTAATATTAAATGATCTCCAAATGTCAACACTTTCCCCTTCACTCAAGTTGTTGGTATAAATGTTCCGTACTCTTGTTTACATAAGTGCAGTGTGGGTTGTGTGGGTGGCGGTGCATTGCTGGTGGCCTGGTCTGAGTCAATGTCCAGGGTCGTTTTTCATTCTCTGTGCTGGTGAAGAGGGGGGGTGGTTCTGGGACGCTGGAACACGCTGTTGAGTCTTCTCATGTCATGGCTCCCACTAAATGAACCAGCAGTCATTGAGAGGGTACCCACCTGATAACCCTGTGGACTTATCTACACACTCACACTGCCTTTGTCCCTTCTCTGCCTCTTGTCCTTGTCTCCCTCTGCCTCCGTGCACTTTTTTCATTTCTGCTATCTGTGTGCATAGTGTGCTTGAGTTCAGTCTTTTGTGTGCTTGTATGGTCGGTCCTCTTTCCAGAAGGGTGTACGACGAAGCAAGTTTGACATAGCCAGGAGTTAATCTTTACATTAGCTGGTGCCACAAAACCTAAAACCCCTGTCAGAGATGATGGGCATCGCAACGGTGGTTATCAGCTTTCTTTCTTAACCCAGGTTTTCTTTATCACGCTCTGGCAACTTCTGCAAAAAAAAAATGGACCAATTGCATGCTGGGTAGGTCAAGAGGACCAGGCTGTTGAAATGGATTCCTATGAAGAAAATAAAGGAAACATTATTACAGCAAAAAGAAACACTGTAAATAAGGCAAGAGAGGAGTGCTGGCAGAAAATTGCTGACCGTGTAAATTTGTAAATTAATATATTAATCTTACAACTCAATGCGCCCTCAATGCCTGCTGTTTATTACTAACGTGACAACTGCACATTCAGAACAGATGCAGCGTGTTTAAACATCACACTCCAGAACTGCACACTGTTCCATAATGAGGTATACTTGGAAATCACTTTAGTTATTGGACAAATCAAAGTAAAATGAATTTTATCGATTGAATATTATCTGTGAAAAATACCAAGAGGCTAATCAATTTTTTAACAGGTGTTCTGCTGCAGTAAGAGCAAACCAAGAGCACGCATGAAAACGTCATCCGAATGTATTCCAGCTGCTGTGCCTTCATTATGCTTTAAGTGTATGGATGATATGCTGTGTGAAATTCAAAGTGTTAATATTACCTGAAGCAAACAGGAAGAATGAAAGCAGGAAGACTGGAGGGCGGCCAGCTCCCCCGTGCAGTTTCAGAGGAGCTGGCCCTTTCTAACAATCGAGGTCAGCCAGTAATGGAGGGGGTCCAAGGGGACGTTTGATCTGACCCTGGCGTTGGCAGCTCCCAGCAAAAATGGTTTGTCCAGGGTGCGAATAAGGTGGTTTACTGGGAAAGTACTAAATGCATATTTGTAGCAGCCATCATGTGCGAAAAGTCTTCATCTAATTTACAGTTGAGGGAGAAGCCTCGTTGACCCCCCCCACGCAGAGGCGACTGCAGGTTAAGCAAGTTGTCATGTACTGTTATCAGTGTTTGCTGATGTGTTGAATCTCTGTTCACTGAAAACATTTTTCAGGTGGAGATCAATGATAAGGAGAGCGTGTGCTCAGGGATGGCTACGGGGAGCAAATTCATCTTTGTCACATGGACCCAAGTATACCAGAACACACGCCTGAAAGTAATCATGGCTGCTGAATCAATCACGGGCCTGTGGTCATCTGCACATAGGCTTAAGTGCCTCAGATAAGTAGCTTTGCTTGCTGATTTATTTGACGAGAGCAGAAAAATGTGCAACACTTTCCTCAGCCTGTGGCCTCCATCTCAAGGCCTTAATGCAAATGATCATGGTTTTACATTTTCTAGTAGTCCTATGTCTGTTTCTCAAGTGAGCCTCACCAGCACACGTTAAGTGAATCTCTGTTGCTTGATGAGCACCTCCTATCAACTAATACTGTTCATACAGGTTGGAGCCATAGACTGTATAAAATATGGACGTAGTGTCCGTGACGTCACCCATAGGTTTCTGAAGAGCAAAAATGAAGCAAATCGTAGTGCGCAGCCATCTTGGTAGCCTACCTCCGGTTACTCCAAATATGGACAAAGAGGTGGAGCGAGGGCGGAGCTGAGGCGGGTCGAATGAACGCTATAGGCTGAAAAAAGCCGCTTTATTCGAAATAATCAAATTAGCTACGGCTAACCAGCTAGGTTAAATGCTAAATATCGTTGCTAGCCGGCTAACCCCACGACGATCTCTTTCCCAAACTTAGTGACTAGAATTAGCCGGGGTGACGCCCTTTAGACCGTCAGTGGCTAGTTGTCAATCAAAGGGGCGCCACTTAGATTGACAGCTATGAATTGTGCATAATGATGTATGCTGTATATTTAAAACGAACGCCTTATAAAAAAATTCGCCCCCCCAGAGTTGTCATGGAGTAGAAAAACAGCTTATGAGACTAGAGCCATGTTTTGAACCAGGCTGTAAATATGTTTTTTTCTGTGGTAAAATCGGACATTTTAACATGGGGCTCAAATGTAATTGACTCCCTTCTGCAGCCTGCTCTAGTGGTTATTCGAGGAACTGCAGCTTTTTTGCACTTCCTCATTGGCTTCATTTTTCAGCGCCGGAGGTTGCCGCTTGGTTGGAGCAGACAATGTGACACACATCTACAAATGAAAGCTGGAGCCGGACATTAAAAGAGAGAGAGAGATTGAAAAGCTCAAATGAGAGAGACATTTTTTCATGAATAAATACGTCAAACACATCCTATGATTGTTTTTTTTTTGTCATTGTTAGAATAAAATTGTTTAGTGATGGCCTGTCTGATGGCTGAGCCCGGAGGGTGGTTGAGGGTGATGGGGTCCACAGTGTCACCAGTGGTACATGAGGGGCTCTCTCTTTCTTTATAGTGGCAATGTTATTTGGAAAGCCCACTTGGTCGAGACCCTCGGGCCACAGAGGCAGACGAAACAGTACTTGATGACCTCAGAAGTCATCATCTTATCCTCACTCTGCATTTACTGAGGGCCACATTAAAACACCTTCGCTGTCGTGTCTGTGGGTCAGAATAAGGGGTCATCAAGTGCACATGCATGTTCCCTATTCCAGAGGAGAAGTCCATCAAAATGCCCTGCTAACACAGGGAGAGGGGAATTACATGAGAGGTGTCACAGTGAATCCACCAGTAGAATCAGCTGTGTATATTCTCCACACCTTGCTCGAATCTAACATCCACACTAATTGGTGGTCACGAGTCCTCTGCAAAAGCATTTCAGGTTAATTTCACGATGAGAGCAGTGAAACAAAGGTGCCGGCTTTGTAAAGGGAACCTATTGTTTTTGTGTTCATTAACGGTGACAAAGCACAGTAAGAAAGCCTGTGCTGTGTGTGAACAGAAAACAAGGAGCAGCAGTGTTACAAAACCCTACTCTACCTGTCTATAATGCGCATATGTGCCACCAATCACCTGACAGAATGAGTATCAAATATCTGAACACCGATGCTGTGGAAGGACTTTCCATTCGCTCGCATGTTCGCCTGAGGCTCCGGTGATGGGTAGGTGCGGTCTACTGCATATGTGACCCTGGGGAATCCTGGGAAGAAATTATAATATATATTCAAAGAGGCATTTTTTTCATGTCTTTCCCTTTTTTTTCTTGACAGCCTTCTTCCTTTTCTTTCGTTCTATTTTTTTCTTTAGAGTGACTATTTTTACTCGTGTTACGTGTTTTCTCCCACAGTGCTTAAGGTAAATTCTGAATGCCGGAGTTTTAGACTTCAGCAGTTTTGTAGATTTCTGTTTCCTTTCAAGACTAACACCCCATGAAGCAAAAGCTTCAAAAAGATGTCCTGTAAGGTGAATGTTCCTCGTATTTTTCTGGCAGATATTCTGACTGAAGTCAGTCACTTTCACTGGTGCTGCCTCCCTGAAATCTAATTTCATGCTGCTCTCACCATGCACCATCCTCCGGTTACGCTTCTGATCAAATATCTCAGCTGCTAGATTGATTTACGTTGCTACAGCTTCTATTTGGGATGCTTCTTTGTTAATGTAACAGTCCTTTCATGTCGTAACTGAACTTACATGCTTTTTCTATTAATGCTGTGGTTGGTGGTCGACCGAGCTTGGACTGATCACACAGCAGAGCAGTGCACAAACTGAACTGACCAACACCCAGTCAAAGGTTAGACTCCTTACAATGTCTATATTGAAGAAACAAGCTTTTTCCAAGCTGGTTTGATTGACTTTGTCTTTGAGAGGATAAATCATTGTAAATAATTGTTCTTCTGAAAAATGCCGTCCATTTCTCATCCTACTACGTGTTCAGAAAGAATGCAAGACAAATGTTAGAAATGGCATGATTACATACAAATTACAGAGTTGACATAAGAGAGATGTTGATTGATCAAACACGAGGAGCTGACAAATCTACCAAATTGAAAACCATTAAAATGTTTACTGACAACGTTTTGCATTTATTGCAGCAATTAAAGCCTTATAACATTTCATGGCCAATCAATCATGACATTTGGTTAAGGTTAGTTAGAGATCATAGTTTTGGGATCAATACTGAAAAAATCCCAGTCAGAAGCACAAGACACATCTGTTCGTTTAATTAACATTGAAGCGAAACCACAATATTTCCCTGACCATGACACAGTTCAGGTGCCAATTACACTTCCTTTCCAAATGTATCTGGCAACACAGATTAGTAGAATATAAATGTAATTTCCTAAGGAGACAGCGTTGTTGGGGTGGGTCCCAGTAACTGCTTCCATTTTAGATCCAGCTTCAATTTGGCAAAATACAACCTCAACAAGGCTACTGGCCTGTCCTCCAACAAAACGGGTTACAGCACAATTCACGTTTGATATGCAAATTCAAACCTACATTCAGTTTTGAAAAATGCTATTGAACCACAACCTCAAGCCTTGAAAGCATGTTCTCCAGCACTTCCTGTTTCATTAACCAAAACAGCTCTGTGAATTCAGGGAGGTCAGGAGGAACACAAAAGCAGCCTCACACAGCACAGTCTCCCACTCTTCCCCCTCTCTCCATTAACGACGCGCCACTTTTCAATTTAGCCCACACTATGCCTGAAATAAAAGCATTTCAGGGGATTGATCGATACCTATTGATTGCTACAAGATATTTAGTTCATCTATCCTCTTAACTCAGGCTGAAATAAAAGCAGCACTCTGTACCAAGTTGTTTTTTTGTTCTTTCACAGCTTCAGCTGTATAAACAGAGCCTAAAAAATAGACCAGCGGTTTGGTGTGAAAACCGCCCAGTGTTTCAGTTCAGCCAAATTGATTCAGCCTGGATTTCTCTGTAAAACACATTAGAGCACTTTGATTTTGCTCTCTCTTTCAAACCAAAGCCTCTGCAGACAGAGGTCTGTCCCCGCTCTTTCATGAGAAGCATTCTGGCTCCGAGTAAATATAGAAGGCAGGTTTAGTTCAGCCTTATGGTGGCCCGAAATATCATGAATTTAGAGTATACTTTAAATGGGTGGATTTTTGAAGGGTAACAGCAATTTCTCAACATTTTGCAGGGAGTTTTTCTAGAGCTGAGATCAGGAGTAACCTCATGACATGAGCCCAGCCACTCCAACACTCAACTAAAACCCTACATGTCACCTTAAAATATACGCACCCAACTATTATATGAGACATATACATATATACACACACAAACATTTATCTATATATGTCTCATATAATAGTTATACATACACACACACACCACACACATACACACACACAAACATCTATCTATCTATCTATCTATCTATCTATCTATTTATCTATATGTATATATATATATGTCTCATATAATAGTTATACACGCGCATATATATATATATATATATATATACACACACACACCCATATATATAAGAACTCAGTTATATAATCCACTTAATCTGGATGACTGTTGAATGTCCCTTTCACTACTGCTGTGGTTTGATTCACTTGTTCTGCAAAAAAAAAATGATGCATTGTTCCTTTTAGTTTGTCTGACTTATTACAAATGAACCAAGAGGAGTAAACATGAAGTCTTTACAGAGTGAGAGGCAGTTCACTGAACAGTTTTGATGACTGTCATCCTGCATCATCATCTTCATTCTTCATTCACATCCTGCACCTTCCTGTGCTGTGTTGTTCTCTCTGGCCATCACAAAAAGAAGGAATAATGTATCCAAACTGCAACAGGACCTCACATGTCATGAATAATAACAAGGGGGCAATTGTTGGGATCCATGCTTATGATCCACTGTCACACAGTCTTGTAGTTGCTCTGCTCTGTTTCCACACTAGAAATGAGCCACACCAGAGCTTTTCACACGTGCCAGTGTGAACTGCATGGACAAACAGAGCAGAGGCTTACAGAGCAGGTGAGGTGTGAAAGCGGACTAAAGCTAAGGTAAATGAACTGGAAGGTTAGCTTTCTCTTTTTGGACTTCCTAGCGTGTCCCACACCTTATAGGTCAGCCCAGTGAACAGTAGGTGCCATTTATCATCGGACCGGGCCCCATTAGGCCCTTATAGACAGCACTGATGTAGTGTTAATATCAAATACCAAGGTCAACATTGGCCAGAGCAGAGCAGCAATTCCTTACTGATTTAAAACTACTGTGTATTGTTTATAAATAGCAATGAGAGCTGAGGTGATAAGAAATATATTATACCAAAGTGTATTATATCCGCAGCAAATGGAGAATTAAACTAAACCACATGAGAAATGTGTTATTTTCAGCAAACCTCAAAAGAAGAGTGCTGTCCTTTTTTATATATCAGCCTTTCACCGAGCAGACACTATCACATAATGAGATGCACAAGAGATAAATCCAGCATGTTGGAGCGTGGTGTTCAGCATTCACTGATCTTTCCCTCTTTATGAGCTTTAAAAAGAAAGAGCTAAAAGAAGAACGACTGCACCCATTCATGACCCCCTCACCTTCAGAGCACACCTCCTTTAAACAGCCCTCCTACATACTTCCACAAAAAAACCTTTTATAGTGAAGCGATGGATGTGAATCTGCTATGTAACTGCTGATAAGAGGCAGGCTTCCTCGCACAGCTGCAGGCATGGCTTGGTTTCTGTAGACCTTCTTTTATATGTGTTGCCTGTTTTCTGCCCTAACTTGTGTACCGCGTCTGCCATGATCTGACAGAGTGAAAAATAATGGATTGAATTTAACGTCGTTCACTAATGATAGTGGAAAACAGATTAGCTCACAGTATGAACTTTGGTGTTAAACAAAGCGTGTATGGACACTCCAATTACAGATGAATGCATAATCAAATAACGGAGTGAGTACTGTCATTTAATATTAGTTCATTGTACTAATAAAGTTACAGAGACACACACCTGACCAGGTCACCAGTGCCAGTCACTTTGTCCAACTGTAATTTAGCACAGAGGCACTTTAAGTTGAACAATGACAATAATAACATACTGATGCTAAGCAGTTATAATGTCTGAATATGTATCTTTAGTGTTTTCATTAATTCATTCATTAATTCACACAACATGGATTTTAGAGGTGTGCGATACTGCAAGATTTGGTATCGATCCGATACCAAGTAAGTACAGGGCCAGTATCGCCAATACCGATACCAATACCGATACTTTGAATATTTAAGGTTGATGTACCATCACACTGCTGATCCTTAGGTGTTTTTGTGGTTTTTCCTTGGGATTTTTTTTTGTTATAACCCAGGACAGAATTTGGGCAAAGTTTAAAGGCGACTGCAAAATACTTTATTATCAAAAACAGAAGCAATAGAGCAGTAAGTAAAAAAATGTCCCCCAAACATTGTTATGTGTGCATTTTTTTTTCTTAAAAAACAAAGCGAAAAAAAATATTATATGAGAGTAAATTAAAACAAAAATATTTTTAGAGTTAGAGTGTTGAGAAACTACAATACAGATATAAAATTAAATTCCCCCCCCTTCAGTACACTTCTTTTCTGGATTTTTCTCAATTAAAAAAGTGTGCAAAACCATCACACCGCAACAAATGTTATAAAAAAAATTTTTTTGACGAGACTGCACAAGCACATACAAGAGCGAAACTGACATTAAAGTATCGATCTCATCACGCTAGTATCGATCCGATAGCGATACCAACTTGGTATCGATACTATCGATATTTGGATCGATCCGCCCACCTCTAATGGATTTATATATTTGGCTATACTTGGATGATCCGTTACTCTCAGGCATTGTAAGGCAAAGCTGTCCAGTCTCCTCTACATTAAATGTTTGACGAGATGAGCGGGGCAGATATAAAGTACATTGTCTTTAACAAATACACAAAGTATACAAATGAAACCTTTCCAAATTCTATGTTTATTGTCTCTTCAAAGTGAAGCCTTTGAGGCCAAATTCCCTGACTAAACACAATCGCTTTGTCTTCTTTCAGTGTTATCAAAGTGTTACAAACTGATTTGGGAGCAGCAGATCCCCAGGGCCTCTGTGTGCACACGCTATTATGTCTGCAACTTTGATTTGCCTTTACAGCAAATATTACCTACAAATCTCAGGTAAATTTCTCTACAGAGGAATCCTTCCTGTTGAGTCCTTTTAATTCTTTTACAAAGGTTTGAGGCAAATTTAATAAAGTGTGACTAAACCCTGCAGTTTCCAGTGGGATTTTATATCCAAAGCTTCTGTTCAGCAAAAACAATGCAAGAGAGAATAAAGATGGTGAAGAGCACTTTGATAGTGTTCTTCTGGGCTCATGAAAGCTACACTGTAAAACATTTCAGGCTGGTTCAACTTTGAGACACGAGTTCCCTCGCTGGAGGAACAAAGAGTAAACTTAAAGGTAACCTTTTTTTTCCCCAGCTCAAAAGTGAAGCAGAGAAAGTTCTGACTTGTGTGCGGTTTCAATCACGCTTGGTTTACACTTTGTTTACTCAGATGCTTTTGGTTTAGATTTTTTCGTCCAGGTACCAGATATTTTGTCTTTGATTCCAGCTTTTCAGATCATGCAATTTAAGTCTTTTCAGTGATTCTCTAAGGCGGAGCTTTGCCCCTGCTCTGTTTCTTACTGCACCGTTACATCACTTCTTCTGTCTCAAACCATCCTGCTTCTTCTGGTTACATCTTTTTTATGTAGTTCAGTGACTTCTCATTGTGCATGTGGAGACTGCAGTTAGCAAATTTCTTAAACGGAATCCGAAGTCATTGATTTGATTACTGCATCTAGATGTCAGAGCTTTTCAGCAAGACTGTCCTCAGAAGACAAAAACAGCATTAGTTTGTTCAAAAGTCTGTTTAGTTTGACCTGTGAGGAGCAAAGGTGCTGAAGTGAAGTAGTGTGATGTTACTACAGGTGCCACGAAGCCTTGAAGACCAAGACCATGCACACACACACACACAGACATTTATGATACTTATTTCACTTTTGGGGAATTTACATAGACTTACATTCATTTCTAACCTGAAGGACCACCTGACCTTAACCTGACCCTAACCCCTAACCCCCTAATCTCTAACCCTAACTGTGACATGACTGGAGAATACACTGAACCCAAATGCAAAACTCAGAGAGGGGCTTCTTCAAAATAAGAGCGTTTATTAAAAGTATCAATTTAAAATCACTCACATCGAGGAAACAAAAAGAGTCAAAACGAGAAAAAAGGCAAAGACTCATAATCACTCTGACGAGGAAAAAATCAGTAAAAAGGCAAGACAAAGTATCAACAGAAAACTTAACAAGGACAAAGACAAGACGTGGCATGAAAGACGGCGGGAGAGACTTACTCATGACGAGACAAGACAATCTGGCACAAGACAAGGGGAGACACAGACTTAAATACACAAGGAAGGGGATCAGGTGGAATCGGGAAATCACAAGACAACATGAAACACAGGACAAGACAGTAAAATAATTAAATTATTTTTCTAGATATGACAAACTGTTGTCCTAAAAATCACAGTTTTCCAAATTGAGGAGAGCATTTTTTGTCCCCAATTTCACCACTGTCCCAATATTAGCATTCATTTGGAGTCATGTTTCTGTTCACCTGACAAGTCTAATATTGACTCTGCTGTTAGCTCTGTTTTGGTCTCCACTGACTTCAGAGGGAAATATCTGCTCTTTGCCTGCTCCAGTATGTTCACCGGCTTGTCAGGTGACAATTGTCAACAGTAATAAAATAATGACTTTAGAGACATGAAACATTTTTTCAAACAGCTCTAAGCGAAGGTATTTTGCTGTTCATAATGTGGACTTTGAACATGTGATAATGCATGTAAAAACCTGTATAAGGACCAAAATGGTAACCCTTATATCTCATAAATAAATCCCTTTATATGTATTTAATGTACAGTCTCTAGTAGCAAGTGTTCTCATTTTTAAGTGAAGATGACAATATCATACACCCACTTAATACTGGCTGAAGTTTCACCTGTCCTTGGTTTGACTTCTTATGTTATTTTCTTTTTTCTTAGCCCATTTAAAGTTCTTGCCTGTCTAACAGAAGTTTCAGATAACTTTCTCACGCCGTAATAAAGACTGAAAAATTCTGACAGATTAAATGGCCCCTCCTGTCCTCCTCCTGATTAACACACTAAATACATTAGAGCTCTGTTCTGTGTGAATGATTGGCACGCTTAACCTTAAAAATACTGTTATTAGCAGATATAAGAGATACTGTAATTTTCACACAATATTTCATGATTGGAGTGTGATGGGCCAAGAGCTTGAGCGCTACTTGCTTTTGATAGTTCAGAATACATAATCATATATTATTATGTCATTTTTTAAAATAATCCCTGCAGCATTGTGTTTTGACATAATAGATGATAATCACAATAGTGATTAGTTTAAATGTAAGTGGATTTATAAAAGATGTTACTCTTTAAATGTACATAATAGTTTAATAATAGTTTTTCAATCCTGCTTGAATGTAGAATCCATATAGGAGCTCATTCCTTTCACTTTTCATTAGTAAAACAGAGAAACTGTGTCAGCTCAGCAGGGCTTTAGCTGTGGGGAATTGCAAATGGAATCATAAGATTTTATGGTCCAAATGTACAGTGTTTCTGTGTGAGCGATGGAATAATGTGCATTATCAGCACTTCACATCAAGCAGAACATCTAATGGTCTCATATTTAGTGTTTTCCCCATTCTGATACATGAGCGTTGTAACATTCCATCATAGTTTGTGGTTATAATGCAGCAGTCAGAGAACAGTATTTGACGACTGAATCATCTAATCACAGCAAAACCCTTTAGCAGCCTCCTTAACTCCTAACCCCTAACCTTCTCAGTTTTGACATCAAGAACGTTTATTCGCCATGATTGAGTAAATACTACTTTCTATCACCATCTCTGGAAGTGGGACAACCTACCTTCAGTCATGACACACATGATGAGAGGAAAATCAGTGCCTGTGCTTCATGCATTCAAATACTCCCCTTGTATGCATGAGTCCCTGATAATAAGGGCTATATGTTTGTGTTGGGTGAATATGTCAGTGTATGTGCTCCGGAAACTACATGCGATAAAGCATGTTTGGGTATTGTGAAGTAATGAAGTCAATTACCTGATGACAAGTGAGCTAGCGACATAAAATTATAAAAAAAAAATCAAATTTTTTTATAAGGTGTTCGTTTAAAATATACAACATACATCATTATGCACAATTCATAGCTGTCAATCTAAGTGGCGCCACTTTGATTGACAACTAGCCACTGACGGTCTAAAGGGCGTCACCCCGGCTAATTCTAGTCACTGAGTTTGGGAAAGAGATCGTTGTGGGGTTAGACAGCTAGCAACGATATTTAGCATTTAACCTAGCTGGTTAGCCGTAGCTAGTTTGATTATTTCGAATAAAGCGGCTTTTTTCAGCCAATAGCGCTCTTTGTCCATATTTGGAGTAACCGGAGGTAGGCTACCAAGATGGCTGCACACTACGATTTGCTTCATTTTTGCTCTTCAGAAACCTATGGGTGACGTCACGGACACTACGTCCATATTTTATACAGTCTATGGTATTGATGTTGCTGAAATGTCTGCATTACTGACTGAGTGTACTGTTGTATGTTCTAAATGATGAGATGCAGTATGTTTCAGTATATTAATAGTAAGCCAAGGTCTACTATATTTAGTGCATTTCTGTTTGTTTATCTCAAGTTTTATGCTTCACTTTACTGCTGATGCCAAGTTGGAAATGTTAATGCTGGGCGACACAATAGACATGCTAGGTTGGTGTCTGATATACATTTTTCCGTTTCACCACAGTCTACTGATGTTTGCTATATTTCAGGTCTCTACATATTCAGCAGGAAAATGGTAAGCAGTATGTCACTATACTGGCATTTGTATTATTTTGACATATCTGTCATCATACAGGTGATTTGAGGAAATTTTGTGTCTGCACGTCTTTCATTCAAATGCTCCCCTTTAGGAGAAGAAAGCAGCTAGTGTGGGAATGATGGGCCAAGCCTCTGTCAGAAAAGTGAAGCCAATGTGGATGCACCTTAAATCTACATTCTTTTTAAATGGCCATCAGATAGATGCCCTTGGGTTCAAGTCAGATCCAACCAGGATAGAGGTGTAGCAATGTTGATCCTCCCCAGCTCCGCCCTCTCATCCAAATATGGTCACTGCTGTCTCCAAAAAACCCAAGATGCTAATGGCTCTACAAAACCAGCTGGTGACATCATGGTGGGCCTGGGGCAGGGAGGGGAAGCCAGCGGGGAATGCTGGTGGTGAGCGGCACTGGAAGGAGCACCAGAACCAGAGCTGGGCTGAGGCAGCAGAGGAGAGAGTTTATAGTCCATGAGAATTTGTTTCTAAGTAGTTACTGATTCCTGTGTTTCGAACTAAGAGACTTGTGTAATGTTATCGTATGTTGAAATAAATGAGAAATGACTTCTTCTTGCTGGTTGTCCTGATTGTCATTAACAGGTGACTCACTTTGTGTGGCTGTAAAAACACACTCACACACACACATATGCACGCCCGCA
The DNA here is from genome assembly GCA_037975185.1 of Centropyge bicolor. NCBI lineage: Eukaryota > Metazoa > Chordata > Actinopteri > Pomacanthidae > Centropyge > Centropyge bicolor. The sequence continues at coordinate 291,687 of JBBMOC010000197.1, read as the reverse complement.
CATATATATACATATATTTAAATAATTCAATGAATATCAATATAAATATGTAATGACTGGTCGACTGTCGAGTAGGAAAGTCTGTTTGGGGACAGACCTACTTTCAGAACGGTACACATTGAAGCACCACGCTGCATTTGTATTCATGGTATATAATTATTTTGATATACCACTCATTATTCAGATGATCTGAGGAACTTTTGTGGCCGTGCATCTTTAATTCAAATACTCAGCTTTTCTGGGCTTTTACATCTGCAGATTCAAGACAAGACCATTAGTGAAGCGTGCAGCCATTCTTTCTCTCCGTATTAAACTGGGAGGGATATGGAAATGTGTGGTCCCCCATCAGCAACACTTGCACTCATCAAAAGAGATGCATAATAAATGGAGGAAAAACCAGCAGGCCTACTGAGACGAGTAAGGAATCATGACCAACCAGGCACCACTGCCATGAAAGCACAGGATTTTCTGTGCCAGATCAATAAGTGAGTGGAATACTTAGGGGTGTTTTTGTTCATATTTGAGTCTTCCTGTAATGTTTCTACACCCAGACGGGAGGACTCAAACAGACATCAGATGAAGTTCAAAAAGACATTTACTGGAGCGCTAAAGCTGCAAAGCACAATAGATAATGTGGCGAGGAGCTGGGGAAAAGGGCTCGTATGTGGAGAAAGTGACTAATGAGGGGCGGATGTGTTGCTGTGCTCCTTTATATTTTTGGAAACTCTAATCACAAAACATTAAATTTAATGCTTACCATGGACTGTTCACAATATTTTGAGGTTGTGTAAAATATGCCTTACAGTACAGTTTTTGAGATCATTATTATTATTATTATTGAGAAGAAAAAGGAGAGGAGCATCAGACAGATGTGTAGCTGGATGAGAAGATCTGAAGAGAGTGTGAGACAGAAAGGAGGATGAGACAGGTGAACGAGAAAAGGACCAGAGCTGAATGTTTGGGGGAGATTTGACAACTATGACAAATTATAAGAGGAGGTGTGGATGAACAGCAGACAGGTGTGAAGGAGGATGGGAAGATGGAGGGAGGAGCAGATACCTTAGGTTAATGTGGTGAGATTATAGTCTATAACAATGAAAAGCAGGTCAGCCCCTGCTATTATTTTTAGCTGTTAGTTTGTTATGCCCCTCTTTCACCTCTATGACCTATTTGCTGCCATTTTCATTCGTATTCTCTTCTTCCAATAATTGTTGTGGCTACAGTTGCTCAACTTCCCTTTGAGCATACTAAGAAAACTGAGGTCTCGTATAATGGCAAACTCCTGGTGCATCATATTATATGCCAATTAAGAAGGATGTACATTTCCATTGTACTTATTTAACAAATTCATCAATATGATCATATCTTCAATACCTCGTTCTTCTGAAGTAGTGTTCTAAAATGTTATTGTTGGATTTCAGTTGCAACGTCTGTGTTAGCTAATGTGTCAGCCAAACTGTTTTTTTTTTTTTGCAATAACAAGTGCCACAAGATGACAGTGGTTATATTCATATCATTATGAATTTCCCCACTGAGGTACGCTTAAAGGAATATCTTATCTTATATTTCAATTACTGTTTGGGAACCTCGCAAGTCAATGACTTTTTGAAATGTAAAAATAGTGGCAACTAACCAAAAATGTTGATGGTGTCAAGTATATAAAAATATCTAATCTGAGCATTCTGGAAGTCCTACAACTATAACACCTTCATGCACTAAAAATCCCTAATACAAAGAGTAATAACTGACCTTGTTGGAGGTGTCATTACAACAGTTCTGTAATATCTTCTATGGCTTTGTCCAGAAACTACTTGCAATATCAGACTATCTGATAATGTTGCCTTATTTCCTCTCCTCCTCCAGCCAAAAACGCCATGGGTGCCCAGATCATTGGTTTCTGACCATTCTTTGCTTTGGCTTGTCTTGTAGCGTCCAGTTCATCGTTTCCACAACAGAGCCAGGGAACTGAGAGAAACTCTGCATGTTCTAACTGAGAACTCCAAATGAAGTCTGAATGAAATGAAGTTAGCTGCCATTTAAAAAAAAAAAAAGTCCCTTCATTTTACATTTTACATTTAAGATCATTTCATGCATGTTCCCTCTGCGTGCCCAATAATTTGCTGGGATTGTTATAGTTGAGGCACGTTCATGTTAGTCATTCATAGCAATTTGTTCTGGGGACTGCAGGCATTTTACATATGAACTTATTAACACGTTGTACATGTCTACGCTTTGCTTCATTCCATCTTTATAGGCTGTCTCATATAGAATATTATCTGTTGTAAATGTAATACATTTTTAAAAACATTTTTCAAACATCTTATATGATCACCATAACTGCTGAGCTGGAATATTGTGAATTTTCCCACAGTGGGATGAATAAAGGTTTATCTTGTTTTATACCTTTAGTGCAACATTACACAACTCTGTCAGTTCGTCTGTGAGCCAACTGCAACACAAACAGGTACTGTGCAATTTACAGTTCAGGCAGAGCCATCTTTATCAGCTAATCAGAATGCACACAAAGCCTTAAGTATCTGACAACATATGGTCGAGGATATCACCTTATCCATGTTACTTTTCTGTATCATGAAAGCCAATCAAAGCTTTTAGATGCATCCTGAGTCTTGAGTACTCCATCTCTGCCTCCTCCTTGACACTGACAAACACCAAAGTGTTTGAGTAGTCGTAATGTGTTTATCTTTGTCTTTCATCCCTCCGGGTAATGGAAAAGGACAAACCATGGGCTTTGATATCAGCGGAGAGGCTCCAGGAAGGTTTCCTTGATAAGGTAACTGACATAATGAAACAACACTTTCAAATCATCTGCAGCAGCCACTTCCCACAAAATCCCCAGCTGCACGGCCCGAAAATCCAGGCCATGTTCGTGCGGGGCCACTGCCCTGCAGCGAAGCCTTCCCTGCTCACTTTGCCTCCCTCATTGAAGGCAGCAGGCAGTGAAGGGGTGGACGTCGACCACCTCACCTGGGAGTGAAGGTGACCCACATGTCTGGTGCAGTCAACTGTGCCACTGCACATATTGCCATGGGTCTGCTCCTGGCATCGGCATGGAAGTTCACTGTTGCATGGAATAATGTCCATGTCCACAAGCCCAAAACCAAGGCCTGCTCAAACTTTTTCATGAGACAAATCAGAAGTGAGGTTAAATAATTCTATTCTCATCAAATTGTTAACAGAAGACTTGGCAAGATGCATTCAGATTCTGCTATTTTACTACATGATGGACAGGTTATGGTGGTTCTTCAATACACAGATGGAACGCATGAGTATGCCACAAAAATACAATTTAAGGACTTTTTAAAAATGTATTTCATAATCCATTTATAAATTGGATGTTCACTATCTTTTTAAAAATTATCTTATTTTATTTTTCCATTTTACAAATCAAAAGGATCACAGAAGAAGACATAATAGAGTAACATTAAAACAAAAAGAATATAGAATTAAAGGAAGAGGAAATGAATGACTAAAAGAAAAAAAATAAAATTTTATTTGATGAAAAGATAAAGAGATTGATGGATAAAGGGATTAATGCAAATATCTCAGAATAGCTTCAGGTTTCCTCCAAATAGTCAAGGAAAGGCCGCCAAATGTTTGAAACATGAAACAGCTGAGTCCAGCTGAGGCTAATCAGAATGTTAGTCACAGTTACAGTGGGCACAGTATATAATCTTAAAATGAAAGTGTTGGACAAATTTAAATGTTGTCCTGAAGATGGTGCCAGAAAAAAAGTCAGTGGAACTTTAGCCACTTTAGTTTTTTACATAGCCAACGCAAAATGCTTTGAATGTTTTAAGAGTTTTGCACTCTTTTACACAAAGGTGACTTTAATGTGCTTTTTTGTTTAGTTTTTATGCTTATCAGGTTTCAATAGCCCCAAATAGCAAAGAGAAATAGAAAATGCATATCAAACAAGAGCTTAACTCTTAAGAGGTTAAAGTGAAATGTGGATAACAAATGGATGGAATACAATTTGATACAGACAGTCATGTTCTCCCAGAGCTAAACTGTGATCACTTTGGTTTCCCCTGACTCAGGAGTTCACCTAAATCTGTAGGAATCATTCTCTAATAGCCAAGAATCTCAACAGCTGCAATGTTTCAGTTTAAGATAAGATAAGATAACTTTTATTGATCCCCCTTAGGGGAAATTTACTTGTCACAGCAGCAGTAACAGACAGTAAACAGTAACTTGAAAATAAATACCAGTAAGTGGCTAGTTAAGAAATAAGGCAGTAATAAAAAAACAACAAACAATAAGTGGCATAGAGACAATAAAGTGACAAGTGAGGTTGAGTATTTACACTATGTTACATGTTTTCCTTGTCTTTAGACCAGAGTAGTGGACTGACTGACCGACTGACATGAAACCAGGGGCAGTCAGTCAGCCACTTTAGACTAGACTGTTGAAATATTTGTGGCTAAAGTGTTCAGTTATTGTGTTGGCTCACCACAGTCTCCACACCAGCACACACCTGAGGATAGAGGCAGACTGACATGTTCACATTACAGAACTCTGTAACATCAGGACAGTTGTTTTAGTGGTGCTCTATTATACATAAAGGTAATAATAAGTTATTTGTTCAAGACTTTTTGTGCTTTTACCTCAGAGGTCATCAAATAGCTGGGTAGCTGAAAATCAGAGATACTTGCCCATGTATAGCCAGAGACAGTTGTCAGCTGATGGTTAACAAGGTAGCATTTTTCCAAGAGGGTAAATAGAACGAAACATAGCAATGTGTTTTTTTTTTTCATAGGCTGATTGGTACCCTCCCTTGAAAAACTGGATGTGCTCTCATTAACTATGTTGATTGCACTCTGGAAGGCTGCAACAATTAAGTGTAGGGGTCTCAACATTTTCATTCATCCGTTCATTCTTCCCGTCAGGAGTGTGGATGTTGAGCAGGCAGTTGCAGTGGGTTACTGTGAGAACGTGGATTACCTGCGAGAGGAGGTCAGACTCTGTCACAACGTCATGACATAGACTGTATAAAATATGGACGTAGTGTCCGTGACGTCACCCATAGGTTTCTGAAGAGCAAAAATGAAGCAAATCGTAGTGCGTAGCCATCTTGGTAGCCTACCTCCGGTTACTCCAAATATGGACAAAAAGGTGGAGCGAGGGCGGAGCTGAGGCGGGTCGAATGAACGCTATTGGCTGAAAAAAGCCGCTTTATTCGAAATAATCAAACTAGCTACGACTAACCAGCTAGGTTAAATGCTAAATATCGTTGCTAGCCGGCTAACCCCACGACGATCTCTTTCCCAAACTCAGTGACTAGAATTAGCCGGGGTGATGCCCTTTAGACCGTCAGTGGCTAGTTGTCAATCAAAGTGGCGCCACTTAGATAGATAATGATGTATGCTGTATATTTTAAACGAACGCCTTATAAAAAAATTCACCCCCCCCCCCACAGTTGTCATGGAGTAGAAAAACAGCTTATGAGACTAGAGCCATGTTTTGAACCAGGCTGTAAATATGTTTTTTTCTGTCGTAAAATCGGACATTTTAACATGGGGCTCAAATGTAATTGACTCCCTTCTGCAGCCTGCTCTAGTGGTTATTCTAGGAACTGCAGCTTTTTTGCACTTCCTCATTGGCTTCATTTTTCAGCACCGGAGGTTGCCGCTTGTGTCATGATACCTGTCAATTTGAACACAAGAGGCCTCGTCATCCACAGAGAGCTGTCCACCATGACACCCACAGCAACACTGGCTGACATCAGCAGACGTGGGAACAATGCGTTTCCTGTATTGATCTTCATTCATGACTACAGATTCAAGTCAGAAATGATGCTTTTTCATGTCTCATGATGCCTTTTAGTTAAAGCTCTCTGGTCCATTTGTGTGACAGCATTAGACCTGAGTCATGCTGAGGCTTTACCAAGGTCTCATTTGTTTGAAAACACACTTTCAGGCCAAGCTCGAATGATGCACTTCAGTAATGTACGCCTAATGTATTCCTCTCACAACTCTTCTGCTTCATCTTGTCCGGGCCTCATCCACTCACCGACCTGTCTAATGTGCTTCCCCATTGAAATGACTAACTACAATACACCAAGCAGGATTGTGGAGGAGATGGTAGAAAAGGCTTACCTGTTCCCAGTGATGTGAGCAGCAGCGACTGAACTCGAGCACAGACGATTTCAAACCTTTCCGCAGTGCCGGTGCTGAATTATTGCCCTTTCCATTTCATTTGTTTTATTTATGTCTCTCTCAACACACTGCACAACACAATTAAAAGCAGTTCTTCCAGATGTATATTTACATAATCTGAAAAACATCTTGAAGCAAAGTCAAAATAACATGAAGAGAAATAATTGTTCATATTATTTTTTTGTTCACTAAAAGCAGATGTTGTATTTCCTTGCATGTAAATGACAGACAGGTTGTTGTGAGCGCTGCCAGTGGGATGCTGGGTAGTGGCATTTTGTTTAACGGCTATTCTTTAATAAGTGTTTGATTTCACTTCAGACAGTGTGAAAGACAGCAGAATGTTTTGTCCCTGAGAAAATGTGCTGAAGCTTTTCTGCCTCCCTGTCTGCCTGAAATCTTCTGTAATGGCAAAACCTCCCGAGATTGACAATTGAGTCATCGTGCTGTATATCAGTGGCGTCATTTTATGGAGTGGAGAGCTCTGTAATTAAGTTACTTGATTCGGCTCTGAAGCCGTGTGGAAAGGCATCATCGTAATCAATCATAAACTGTTTTCACTGCGTTTTCACAACACATTTTCAAGCTCTTGCAAAATTCTGAGTAGTTTGAAAAAATTTGAAACAAATCAAGAAAAATAGTAAGTTAATAATGAACTGTCTTTGGGTTGACACTGTTAATATTGTGAAACTTGTTCTTCAGAATCCAGCACCATATTCTTCTTATATTCTTGTTATATTAATCTTCACTTCAACACAGAGTAACTAACCTGACGTTTCATTATCACAGCATGGTTTATGTCCTCAAGCTTTGCCCAAGTCTGTGAAGCAGGAAAAGAAACACCACTTAAAATGAGTACAGTTCAGCCACAAACTATCTGTTACCACATCAGTTATAAATGAGTGCAATTTGGCAGCCAGTCGACCCTGTCTCCTACAAATTACATTTATATTCTACTAATCTGCAACAACAAATATGTTTTTAAAGGAACATAATACTGCCCAGCTGAAGTTGTTTGTCAGCATGAGCAAATGTTATTAATGAATGAATTTATGCAAAAGGAAAAATACTGATACTGAAGGTATCTGCAAACTTTCACCAAACAACTTGTTTCATTGGTTTTCCCCTGCAATATCCAGTCCGGCAATATTGTATCTTCTTGTAGCAAGTAAAACATTAAAAATGTATGTGGGTATATTTTAGGCAGCCAGAGCACTTGGTTAATGTTTGGGAGGAGAATGTGTTTTTGGCTAAATATCGAAAAAGTCAAAAGTGACATGAAGCGTGAGACATGAAGTGTTTACTATATCAAACTTTAACATGAACTCAGACTACAGAACTCTCTTTACCTATAACCATAATCAAAGTGCTTTTATTGCTTATGTTTAACCACATGCAGGACTCAACATGAGTGTGTGCAAATGAGGCCCTCGAGGCCATGTTTCTGAGTGAATGTAGCAACGGGGACAACTGTGCGGCTGCCACTCGCTCTCTATCTATGATTGTATTTTAAAAAGGGCACGCTGTCTAGAAATGAAGGGCACCCTTTCAGCAGGCAGCCCACACAGGCCTCCCTGAAGCCCACAGAGCGGCTGACTCCGGCTGGCCTTTTCCCTCAAGGCTGCTCCTATAAACTGTGAAGGTGATCCTTATGGTGAGAGTCACATTAGTCCATCACAGATGTGACCTCATTGGGAATGAGAAGCGTCCTTGAAATCTTTGATTGTCCCACACCTGCTTAGTTTCATTTCCTTTACACTTTACATCACTAAGAGTCTTTGCTCTTATAGTCATGTTTGTAGCTGAACATGGTAGATGGTGTTTTTTTTTAAATTATATTTGTATTCCAATGCATAAATCGGACAGGATTAACATTACATGGGGAGCGGGGGCATTATATATTCTGTGTGTTCCTCTGTCATTTGCATTTTAACCACGACAAAATGTGGCCTGTAGATATGGACATTCTGCAGGATGAGCCAAAAGAGAACACCAGCTCCTACCTTTAGTGGACACTGGACATGACAACAGTCTGATGAGCCGGATGAGCTTTTACAGGATTATGGCTTGATTTTATTTTTTTCTCCCAAAATAGGTCTAAATGTTGGTGTATCAGCATGTATCTGCAAAAACACTTCTGCACACAAACAATTTCACCCTGAGCAGATGAAAAAAAAAAAAAAAAGCATAAGGACAAGTAGCTCTTCAAGCAGAAAAAACTCCACTTTAGAATACAAGGATTTAAGATCTTGGCTGGATTTAAATTACAGGAGGACCTGCGAGTTCACTGAAAAATGTGAGGTAATTGCTGTTGTAATTATTACCGGGCTGGGAGTGACAAATTGTACCAGCAGTTTAGGTAATGTTAAAATCAGCCCACCTCCTCTGGAGACATAAATCCAGTCCAAAATTGGGCTGATTTCTACATTTTTTTCTGAATGTTCTCCCAGTTTAGAATGTCCAGTTCCCCCGTGCATGTCAGCCTTGTACCTGGTAATTCAGTAAATTACATTATGGCTCTGGTCTGATTTTGGTCCTCAGTCTGACAGTTGCACTCTGCTCTCCACTCATTATCTCTAATTTAATGACAAACTATAGAAATCAGTCAGTCCAGCTAACCAGGGAGAAGCTCACCATGTGTTACCTGTAAGTATCACAGCTTCATCTTAACATATTCGTCACCTTTTTGCCCATTTACAAGGTCGGTCGGTTCTAACGCTCTTATTCTCCCACATCCTGACGTAACCATCCTGTTTGCCCTCAGCTCCTTCCACCATTACTCACCTTCCCCTCAATCAGTCACTCTCTTTCTTGATGCCCTCCAGCTTCAGCCAGTCACACCAGAAAGAGGCACATTGAAATGTATCTGGGTGTCTTTGCAAACTCTCGAAGCTTGCCTACATAGAGACTATGTGCAGGGGCAGCTGCTGTACCAACTGTCAGTGCTTGTCAGTCACAATGGTCACATTAAATGGCAAGTAAGTTCACAAATGTATTTTAACTCTATTTGTGCATTCAACTCTTTTCTCATAACTGTCTGCAAAACAAGGCTGCTGCAAAATGTAGATTAGATTTGATGAGTTGCTCCCATCCTAGTTTATAATGGCAACTTCATCACTCAGTCAATATATTGATTCTGGCACTGTGAGCACCCTCATTAGGGTCATTTGAATTAGCGCTGGTATCCAGAATGTTTATTAATGCAAGGACGTTCTCTCATTCTTTTTCTTTTTTTTTTTTTTTTTACAAATCACCTGAAGGATATTTGGTACAAATGAGCAGACGTCAGGTCGGTATGTATGTGTCAGTATGGATGTGTACATGAGGGTGGGTGGATGAGTGCGAGAACAGCGTGTGAAGAAAAGCCTAATGAAGCGTGTGACTCAGCGCGGTGTCCTTCCCACATGAAATTAACATAATTTTAACTTTTATCTAGAAAAAAAATGGATGAAAATAATAAGTGTCTACACATCAGAAATGTTGGAATCTGGTGGGAATTGAAGCGCTCACAGTTGCGCTGTCGGTGAGTCACAGATAGAACTGCCTGAACCAAAAACAGACATCAATCCCTCTCTTCCTGTTTTCTCTCAGGCTCCACTGGTTGCTTTTATTTGTTCATGGCTTTGTCAGTGGCCCATCCTCATGTTCCACTTCTATTTTTGCATGTTGAAGTACAGTAGATGAAAGCACATCAAGATTCTTCGCCTCAAAGCTCAAGTTCTTTTGCAAGGGAACTTTTTTGTAAGAACAGCCAACTCTGTATAATGATCCAAATGAGGAGGAGGAACACTCCATCCTTTATTAAAGCATGAGAGCACAAGAGAGTAGTGAGTGGATCAAATATTTGCCTTTGTATTTTTTGTGTATAAAAAATAGAGAGGCCTTGTCTAATTTGCACAAGGATCACAATAATACTTGTTATAATGAGTCGCCCATCATATCTTGGACTTCATCATATGACCTCATGTTCACTCAATAATGTTCTAAACACCAACCATCATCTTTGATAAATGTTGTTAGAACAGACTCGAATATTCTTCCTCTTTTTTTAACGGACAAAAGTCTAAAAAGGTTTAAATGTTACGCCCCTGAAAAAAGGGGAGAAATGATCACAGAAGTGATGGGGATGTTTCCTCAGTGACAGCTTGAGAGTAATTTATTCAGTAAACCAAAATAACAATTAACAAATAAATACAAAGAGAATTAATACCATATACACACTCAATCAGTGACCAAAAATACTCTGTTTCATATTACTGTGCAACCTAAACTCTTCTATAACTTTCATAACATACATTAAAATGTCACAAAGATTTTTAGCTAAGTACATTAAACACAATATACAAGTTAACTACGTGAACTAAAATACTATATGTGGACATATAAATTCACTTTCAACACACAATTACACTCAATACAAAATGGCGGCAGGCCAACCTCGCTTACTTAATGAGCAGAAACTCGGCCGCATACATCTTTCTGTCTTAAACACAACACAATTCAACTTTCAGAACTTTAAATTGAAACCACTATCTTAACGCTGTTAACTACAAGCATTTACCACAACATACCTTTGATCACAAAGGTGGTGGGGATGTTTCCTCAGTGACAGCCAGAGCTTAATGAGGAAACATCGCACGATCCCCAGGTTTGAGGGAGGAGCAATCGATCACAGATTGTTAGATCAAGCCTAGGCTACTGCGTAGATTACTGAATAATAGATTTTACATTTTAACCTTAGTTTTTTCCATAAAACAACAAAGTGAACATTACAAATTAATCAACCTTGAAACATTTTAAATCATGTAATAAAATGTAACTATTTTGAAATCATGCAATACATTTGAACTAGTTTTAATCTTTTTCTGAACAAAATAAATGCATTATCTTTCCACCCTGTCACATAAACACTGCATTACTTTGAACTTGCCAATTAGGTTTTCTTGCGAGCATTTTTTAAAGTTGCTCAACATGTTTGTCTGAAGCGAGGTGCAGTGCAGCCCTGCTCTGCTCTCAAGGCTTCGTCTGTGCAGAAGTGAGAGATTAATCACTGCCAATTTTCTCAAAGTACAAAAAATGCTTGGCAGTTGGGAAGGTAAGATCTTTCATAAAAGCAAACTAAACAACTTAATGTGCAAACTCCTTTTAAATAAGATGGTGGCTTTATTTAATACACACAGTGTTGACTCAATTTCTTCAGGTCTCCTGGTAATTTTAATTAATGCACTTTTGAAATTGTTAACAATGTTGATGAATGTAAGAGAGCTGTTGGTTATTTATGTCACTCCCAAGAGGATTAGCGAGCTTCAAGGGAATTAATCATGAAGTTGACAGAGCTGGTGAGGCAAACAGAAACCGCAGAGATGAAAAGTTTTCTATTTTCGACTGCAAGCGTCATATGGTGACAACATGAAAATAACAAAAGCAGAGTCCGGGGTGTGTAGATGGCGATTAATGGCGAACGATACTGTCGAGCACCCGCCTCGTGAACGTCTTCATGTCGGATGTCAGGCTTTTTGGTGCATATTTCGAGCATCCTGTTGCCTTCATCAAACAGCAAACCAAACTGCATTCTGTTCTCGCTGAACCCTGTTTTTTCTTTTAAACACACTCCTTTGTTTTGACTTGAATCTATGTCCTTAGTGGAGTAGGTGTTATTCTTTGCTGCCAAGGTGTCTCCCTGCTTTGTGGACTCGAACCGAGATGCAGTTAGATGTAGTGTGCAAGACCTTCTGTGCATCCTCACAATCTGTCAGCTGCAGCAGATGGTGCCAGCAGATTCATAGTAGATCCTCTCTGCTATCACAGACTGCACGCACATAAGCAAAAATGATAGTAATTACAGTTTCACATCCACCGAGTATTCCGATGCATTGTGAAGGAATTTTTGAGGTCAAACAGTTACAGCAAGTCTGTATTTTAGCTTCAGCATCTTCCTATTCTCATCTGTTTATTATTGCTGCCATGTGTTAAAAAGAAGCTTGTTGCACAGAGCGCCGCGAGAACACAGAGGCTCGGTCTGTGAGGAGCAGGCGAGTCTCCAGGCAAATGACATTACAGTCACCCTCCTGTCCTCTCGCCACCCTGCCTCATGTTTCTGTCAGCTCACATTGTGTAGGAGCCCATCAGTGTTGCGGCTGAGAGTCCGAGGAGTCAGACGCCGCTTGTTATCTTGGGGACTGGACTTGTGGGAGGAGTGGCTGTCAGAATCTGGCAACAGACTGCAACAGTCGTCTGGCTCGGTCCATAAGTTTAGATAAGGACAACAGTTTTTAAAAAAAAAACAAAAACAAAAACAACAATCTATTATCATTGTTATTTAATATTTCTCTTGGTAGTATTTAATGAGCCTTAGATGTTTAAAATCATGGAGGTTTTTAATTTCTTATCACAACTGTTGTCATGGTAATAGTAAAGTAATGATTCATGTAATAATGAATTAAAGATTACAATGAGTTACAGAAGCTATGATGATGATGTGACATCATTACTTCAGCTGCACATAGGTGGTGTCCAATCTATTTTAATTAATATTGATTGATTGACTTGATTGGTGGAGGGTACTGATATATGATATTCATTTTAAAGGAGGCTGCTTTTATTTTGAAAGGGTCTAACTACTTATTTCTCAACTTCTTTTGGTTAATTGTAATTTGTATGGCATGATATTTTTTTGTAAATCCAAATCCATCATTGTTTTATTTTGTGTTCCATGACATCATAGACACAACATGGAGATAAATAATTTATTTTCTGGTAAGGAATAAAGGGCAGTATATAATAATGTGTTGAAAAAAATCCTCATGGAATAAGTGTATCTTGTTCTGTTCTTGCTCTGATGGATCAGCTATGTTTACTCATTACTCAGGAGTGTGTCGATACTAAAGTCCTTTAGATTCTGGATGCACTGTGTTTGTGTACATTTGATGCAATCCGTGCAGGCTATTGAGACAGTGGGTGGTGAGAGTAGGTACCTTGGTGTGTGCAAAGCTTAGGTGTGCTGGCTTGTGTGGGAGTGAGAGAGAGAAGGCAGGGATACATACAGTACATACTTGTGAAAATATAAGAGGATGTGTAATGTACAGACTCAGTGTATAGACAAATGCTCAAAGTGAGACTTCATGTAATATTCCAAGTGGCATGAGGAGCATTCGTTCAACTGCACATCGCTCTTTTTTTTCTTCAAACAGATTCAGTTAGATAGGCAGGGCGTGAGCTCATTGTCACAAAAGAATGGTCCACCAATGTAGAATTTGTCAGTTCAGATTAACACTTTTCTCTTTTCACTGAGGAACTGTTTTCTTTCTGGGAAAATAAAAATGTGATTTTTTTCTTTATTTCTTGAGGGAACCGGTCATTAGGGCTGACGTTGGTTCTTCTGTTGGATATAACCTGCTCAATCGTTGCAGTTTGATGATATTTGTAGTCTGGCAGTTTTTCATAATGTCTTACTATTATGTTTTGGTTGGAGGCTGAATGATCAGGAAGCTTTCTCAGCACAGGACATTTGTAAAAAGTCAGCGTGGTCAGCCATAGTTAGACTGTACTAGTCAGTTTTTATCTCTTCCTGGCTTAATGTCAAACAGTTTTTTTAACTCCTTAAATCTGCTTTTTAAAAATTAGCTCCTCTTAAATCCTTGATCGGTAGCTTAACAAGTGAAATCCCTGCGTGGAGAGTTTCTGGCCTACTGATATCAGAGCGTCACCGACCTCAGGGCGAAGCCTCAGTCTGGGTGAGTCAGAGCGTGAATCAGAGGATCGGAGGTGTTTAGACGATGGCGTACAGTTCATAGACTTCAATTTCTTTCTTTCTTGGTCATCACAGGCTATTCATCACCAGGCTGCAGTAGCTAATAGTATTAGTAGTTTTTAGTGAAATCACTCTAACTGTTTGAGGACTAGTTTCTGTTGCGAATGAATACAGATTTGGTGCTCTGTTGAGAATTTACTGCAGCAGGATGGTGCATGTAGATATAACTCAAAATTAATTTAATTGCTTATGTTTGTTGTAAAGAAGAAACATGTCGCCCGTTGCAACGATGTGGCTTTATGTGCAATATTTTCTGTGTATTTATTCTATATTCTATTGTCGCACTCTGCCCTAGAGTGAGGGTAGCTTGGCCAAAAGCTGACCGGATAAAAGGTCTAAAAATGTGTGTAATTTGCTCTCCAAAAGAAAAAGGTAGCAAGACAGGCTGTTGCCAAATTAAAGTCTTTATTGCCCTTTAGGATTAAAACAGAAAGTGAGGGCAAATACTGGAAATAAAAAGTAATACAAAATACTCACAAGACAAAACTAGGTCTACACAGGAGAACAGTCCTTCTCTGGCTGCCCCAGGTGGTGTCAATCCCTATTTATTTAAAGGTTAGGCCCCTCCCACTGGACCGTGCCATCCTTAGGTGCAAACAATTACAAAATCAATTTAACCACACAAATCATCTGTTATATCTGGGATCATTTCAAATCATTAACATCACATAAAGAAAACCAAACATTCCCATAGTGCCCCTTTTAAACATTCACACAACTTAAAATGGTGCAGTAAAAATGGACTGAGCAGGGGTCCTACTAAAAGTTCAGGCACTATAAAAGGCAGCCTGAAACTCTGCTCAGGTCCTGTGGGCCTGTGCAGCTGGATGCACTACGGTAAGAAAAATGAGACACAAAGAAAAGAACAGAATCGTGCACAAACAAACCCACTGTCTTCGCCATTTAAATAATAAAAGTTAACTCAAATAACCGTGTGTGTGTATATTTGTGAATTGAAAACAGCAGAGGAAACACAGGAAACTTACTGTGGTGTTGTGTACTGTAGTGTGTGCACCCACTAAAGTATCAGTGTGTTCCCTGGTTAACATGTGGTCTGTGAGGTGAGTGTAGGTGTGGTGTTCTAGTTCGAACTGTTAGCAGTGGCAGGGCAAACTGCCACATCTATATATCTATATTCACTTTTACATTCAATACAACTACTTAGTGCAATAATTCAACTTGCTGCTACTTGCTCTGTGCAATATCCTGTATATAACCTTTGTTCATTTACATATGTCTATACATAGCTCATAGCACCTGTATTTATATTATAGTATATATTTAATCTTTTTTTTTTTTTTTTTTTTACATATTTATATAATTCACCGACTGACACTACCCGTTTTGTTACCCAACTTGCACTGCTGCTTATATTGTGTAATGACAATCAAGGAAGTCTAAGTCTCATTTATGTTTTTTATACTCTTCAGACATTAGAGATCTATTACACAGAGGACTTCGATATTACACAGACAACATTTGAAGTAAATCACTCCCATGTTCAAAACTCTGTTTAATCCCTGATGAACATTTATTACTCTTTGAATTGATCTCTGACACCTACCAGCGACCTTCACCCTTGTAAGTGTCACAGTGCCCAGACACCCCTGCTGAAATGTGTCCTTTCTAATGCCACATTTTGATTCGTGCAAATGTCAGCGCTCCAGAAGTTACGTTGACCTGGAGGCCTCCGGGAACATTTTGTCCATCATTTCACTCATATTACGTGACTCTCTGTGGAATATTATGGTTTTTCACATGAAGGTGCTGTATTTCAAATAAAAATATTTCTGCAGTGAAAGTAATGGCTTCTAGACCTCATGTGTATTTAAACGAATTGGCAAATTTACATTGTGGAAGTAAAGCAGAGGGAGGCCACTGTACCAGTCGCTCTGAGTAGCAGCAAGGCTACAGTGTATTTCAGAACGAGACGTCAAGCTGTCTTTTTTAAAAATTTGAACACTTGGAAACCCCCTGCTTTTGAGTGTGAATAACCTTCCAATGGCCAAAAAAAGAGTGAAGTATTTGAACAAAAATATATGTAAAAATACACACATCTGTTTGTGCTAAAAGTATAATTGAATTCTAAATGTAAAACCAATGGTGAAAATGCAAGTTTGGTCCTCATGTGGATTTGAAACATTACTGACATGTTGCAGTGAATAGTTCCCCTGATTTTAGTCTAATTTGTTGTTGTAACCATGTCCTGCTGAAGTACTGCATGCACGCAGATAAATAAGCAATACATGATTGTTAATCAAGGATAAAGAGGAGGAAAAGCATAAAGCACAGGAATCCTTGAACATTAATACATGGCGACTCAAAGGGGACTAATTTCAGATAACCCTGGTGAAATATGAAAGATAATTTATGGTGGAATTTGTGCTGATCAGATACGGATGATTCACACTGGATGAAGAAAAAAAAGACAAGCTCAACACCAGCCTCGTCTCACTTTGTTCACCTCAGCCCTGCGTTTTCATTTCCATCTGCAGATCCTGGAGGTGTCCTGCTGCCTCTGTGGTTAGGACACACACAGCTGGACTGCGACACACCAGGTTTGGTTGAGGCTGATGAGCTGATTCTAACTTTTACTGTTGGTTAATTTGATGTATAACATAGTTTATTAGTTTTTATGTAAAATCCTAAAAATCATAAATGCAGTGGAGTAAAGAGTTCAATATTCCTCTTTGAAATCTGAGAATCTCTTTATTTGAGTAGAACTATAAAGTAGTATGAAATGAAAACACTCATCAAATTTGTACTGAAGTACTAGAGTAAATATACTTTATTACATTCCACTGACAATTTCGAAGAAATGTTTTTTTGTTTAACAGTAATTCAATGGTAGATATTCATCAAATGCATCCTGTTGTGAAGTTACATTCAATACTTTATTATGACAGTCACTTAGTTTTGCTAAATGCAGCCACTACTGGCACATTACTGGACTTGTTGCCATTAGGTCGGATACATGCACACCATTGTTCTGATGGCCCCTACTCTTCCACTGATTGTTTCTGACCCTGAATTTTTTTCTAACCCTAATCAGCTCACCCGAACCAAGCAACAGACACTAGCCAATCAGGGGGACTTTTGGCAGGACAATTTTAGATCTTTAATATTAATATTGTACTTAACTTAATCTCCAACAAAATAGGAATTTACCAGTAGTTAAAAATACTCACATGGCTAACTGGGTTGGCGGTTCGATCCCGTCCTGTCCACATGCTGAAGAGTCCTTGGCCAAGATACCAAACCCCACACTGTTCCTGATGGTCAGACCTGCAGCTTGCATGACAGCATGCTGCCAAAGAGTGTGTAAATGTGTGTGTGTGAATGCGTGAAAGAGAGGCAGGTTGCAAAGTGCTTTGGTTTAAAGTGCTGTATAAATGCAGCCATTTACCATTTATTTATTTATGGCTTTACATAGCAGCGAGAACAGAGTGAATAAGAGTCATAAAATAATCTCAGCATGAAACCAACAGCTCTCAGCAGAGAATCACAAAAGTTGTTGAGTGTTGTTTCTCATGCTGTATTTTTATCTTGTTTGCTCTAAAATGTGAGAGCTTAGAGACCCGGGTGTCAGGAGGATGACACTAAGTCAACAGGACTTGTTGTAGCTTGTGAGGGAGGTTTGGGAACAAAGATAAGGGCCCTTGTAACAGGATGCATTCTCCGGCAAAGCGCAGGTGTCGATGAGATTTCAAGCTACCACTTTGGAATCTGTTGCAGTATAAGACACTTAGTCTCCGAGCTATTCTTGGTGTACTAACTAGTCAAAAGAAGAGGAGTAACACAATGTTGTCAATGCAAGATGAAGTAGTTGTTTAGTGTAAAATATTCACTTCTTTGCAACATAAAACTCAATATAATTCCTATACCATCAACTGAAATAACTCAAAACATCATTCAGCATCCAGATTTCATGATTGAGGACCTTCTATGAGATTGATTTTTTTGATTTTGTGATCTTCAAAAATCTCAGAATCAGCTCTACAGAGCACACAGACCACCAGACAGCGGAACCAGACAAGTAGGAGTGAGTCCATCAAAAGCACAAAGTACAATCAATCTGCCACAGTGATTGTAATTAAAGTGTTAGGATGATTTTCTTTGACTGTGTTTCAGCCATTCATTCGACAGCCTTTGTCTCTCTGTATCTCATCTCCGGTCCTCGTGGGCTCTTGAATTGCTCTCAGCTGTAGTGTCATGACAACTTTTAGGATTAAATCTTGGGCTCGTTAAATTGGAGGACCGCCCCTAAAGAAGCGAAAACAACAACAGCAACAACAAAAAATAAACCTTAAATTAATCTGAAATTAAAATAAGATGGAATTGGAATCACTTTTTGATACGCTGACCTTTGTCTTCTGCGACAGAGAGACCACGTAGGCAAGCTCTTGGCAACAAACTGGGACGTTTATTTACAGCTAATAAGTAGATAAATGCAAGATTAATAAGAAGAGCCATCTAAAGTTTGGACACACCTTCTCACCCAATGGTTTTTCAATGTGTTTCATTTGTTTCTTCACATTGTATATTAGACAAAACTTGTGTACACATGTGTAATAATGCAGAAAACAAAAAGTGCTGAACAAAGCAAATTGCGCTGTTTGCCTTGATGACATCTTTGCACACTACTGGCATTATCTCAACCAGCTTCATGAGGTAGCCACCTGGAATGGTTTTCAATTATCAGGTGTGTTAATTAGTTGAATTTCTTGCCTTCTTATGATGTTGGAAACCACCAGTTGTGTTGTGCAGTAGCGGTGTGCGATACTGCAAGATTTGGTATCGATCCAATACTAAGTAAATACAGGGCCAGTATCGCCGATACCGATACCAATACCAATACCGATACTTTTAATATTTAAGGTTGATGTACCATCACACTGCTGATCCTTAGGTGTTTTTGTGGTTTTTCCTTGGGATTTTTTTTTTTGTTATAACCCAGGACAGAATTTGGGCAAAGTTTGAAGGCGACTGCAAAATACTTTATTATCAAAAACAGAAGCAATAGAGCAGTAAGTAAAAAAATGTCCCCCAAACATTATGTGTGCATTTTTTTTCTTAAAAAACAAAGCGAAAAAAATTATTATATGAGAGCAAATTAAAACAAAATCTTTTTAGAGGTAGAGTGTTGAGAAACTACAATACAAATATAAAATTAAATTTCCCGCCTTCAGTGCACTTCTTTTCTGGATTTTTCTCAATTAAAAAAGTGAACAAAATTATCACACCGCAACAAATGTTATAAAAAAAAATCTTTGACGAGAGCGCACAAGCACATACAAGAGCGAAACTGACATTAAAGTATCGATCTCATCTTGCTAGTATCAATCCGATAGCGATACCAACTTGGTATCGATACTATCGATATTTAGATCGATCCGCCCACCTCCATTGTGCAGAGCTTGGGTTGGCGTACAAGAAAAAAATAGTCCTGTTTGACGACTGTAGTAATCCAGATTATATTATTATGGCCAGAACCACTCAACTAAGTAAAGAGAGAACGTTTCATCAAATGTCTCTTCAAGGGCAGTTGGGAAAACCAACAACTGCTATGATGACAATGACTCTCATGAGCTCTAAGGAAGGAAGATCAAGAGTTACCTCTGCTGCAGAGAAGTTCTTGTTGCCAGCCTCAGAAATCTATCAGTCAATCAATTAACGGCACCACAGGTTGGAGGT
The DNA here is from genome assembly GCA_037975185.1 of Centropyge bicolor. Lineage (NCBI taxonomy): Eukaryota > Metazoa > Chordata > Actinopteri > Pomacanthidae > Centropyge > Centropyge bicolor. The sequence continues at coordinate 272,010 of JBBMOC010000197.1, read as the reverse complement.
CACATAAATGCTTCACAGAGTTCAAGTAGCAGTCACATCTCCAGATCAGCTGGTCAGAGGAGACGGCGTGAATGAGGCCTTCAAGCCACTACTGAAGAAGAAGAAGAAGAAGAAGAAGAAGAGAGCTGCTTGGACCAAGAAACACAAGGAGTGGACATTAGACCAGTTTAAAACCATACTATTGTCTTATCAGTTCAGACTGGAGATGTCTGGTTCTGTTTTTGTCAGACACAGACAGGGGGGAATAGATGATATTTCCATGTGTGATTCCCACCGTGAGTCATGGAGGTGTGATGGTGTGATGGTGTCAGGGGGCTTTGCTGGTGACAGTGTTGGCGACTTATTGGAAATTCAAAGCACACTGAACCAGCATGGCTCCCACAGCAGTCTGCAGCACCGTCCCATCTGCTTTGTGTTTGCTGGGACCATCATTTGTTTTCCGACAGGACAATGAGCCCAAACACAGCTCCAGGCTGTGTAAGAGCTGACCGAGACGGAGACTGATGGAGCGCTGCGTCACATGATGGCAGATGTAACAGAGTGCAGAGCTGTCATTAAAACAAAAGGTGACTACTTTGAAGAATTTTTACTTTGTTTACACTTATTTTGTTTACTACATAATTCTATGTGTCGTCCTTTTTTTGGTACCAATCTACAATGTAAAAAAAATAAAAATAAACCTGGGTCTAATACAAGAGGGCACTGATGGAAGAGCAATACCTTTCACAAATATTGAGAATAGCAGCAATTAAATGTATCACAGTCAAGTGGTTAAAACCTGACCCTCTGACATATAATATATAGAGAAGGTTTTAATTTTCCTTAATTTTTTCCCCTTTTTTAAAAAATTAATTAATTTATTTATTCATTTATTTTCTGGCTAATTTACACTTTTGTTTTACTTGCTTTGTTGGATTTCAAAATTAATAATTTCACCTTGGAGGTTTGGTTTATCTTATTTTTTGGATTGTCTTTAAAGCACATAGACACAGCTGTAAGAAACAGGAAAAAAACAAAAAAACCAGAGACTCTGAAAATGATTGTATTACTTGTTTATTGAAATAAAAATTAAGTTAAAAAATGATAATAACAAACCATAGATTGAGAAGGTGTGTCTAAACTTTTGACTGGTCCTGTATAAAATATATGATAAGAATTACTCTGACTGATAATGAGGCTAAAGTATTTGACTTCTTAATTACCACAAGATGGCGAGACAGCAACATTAGGGCAGTGAACTTCTCTAAATGACAGTTACTTCATGCAACACCAGCTCTTAGCAAGGCGGCGCTGGCACATCTCGAGGTGCGGGAATTCTGCCTCTTACTTACGGCTACGTCATGAAAAGCGTCCAAGCTGCCGATTCGGCTTCCAGGCGACTCCTTGAAAGCAGATGGTCGGTGGCCAAGCGTTGAGTCTCCAGTTTTCCATCAGGCGATCTTTTTCACAGCCAACGGTCCTGGAGGCTTTGTTTCAGTCCTCAGAAGAAGTCAATGCTCGCTGTCAAAACAGTTCCAGTTGAGTCTTCACAATGTTGTCGTTGAATGACAAATAAAATGAATCTGACGACGCTGCTTCTTCTGCTATCTGGAGTGATTCTGTGGCCTGATGAAAACTTCACAAAAAATCAATGTGCAATATCAAACTGCAAAGCTTCGTGGTACAAAAACGAAAAGAACCAATTCTTCAGTTTGCTGCGGAGGCTGGTGGAGGAAAAGTTAAAATATGATCATCCTTTATTTGAGGAACAAAGAAACTGAAGAAAGAAGTGAGGGAAATGAAATTGACAGAGAGATCTTGAGCTCACAGTTTTTTGGGGGAAATTTGCACCTAAGCTTCCATTTCTTTGTTTGAACTTTCTACATTAAAGTGGCTGTTCTCATCTCCCACCCATACATCATGTTGACCCTTTACTAACATGTCACATAAAGCTAGACAACATTTATTTTAATCCTAATGCAGCAATGGTAATAATCCAGAACTACAGTGGTCACAGGTGTTTCTGTCCTTTAGGCCGTCTCGTTCCAAACCAGGTATTAAAATGATAAGCTCATTTTCTGCTGTACAAAAGTAAGAGCTGGCTTAAACGCCACACAAGCCTTTGCTCAGTACTGCTAGTCAAACTGATGACTAATTAAATGACTAATTCACACGGATTCAGAGCTGGATCAAGAGGAAGGATCTGAGCGTGTTCTAATAAAAGCAGCTCTGGCTTGTGTCTTATCTTAGGTCACGCAGGGTCAGAGAGAGAGAGGAGGGCGCTATGTGCTGTCTGTGCATGAGTGTGTGTGTGTGTGTGTGTGCATGAGTGTGTGCATGAATGTGTGTGTGTGTGTGTGTGTGTGTGTGTGCATGAGTGTGTGCATGAGTGTGTGTGTGTGTGTGTGTCTGTGCATGAGTGTGTGTGTGTGTGTGTGTGTGTGTGTGTGTGTGTCTGTGCATGAGTGTGTGTGTGTGTGTGTCTGTGCATGAGTGTGTGTGTGTGTGTGTGTGTGTGTGTGTGTGTGTGTGTGTGTGTGTGGGCTGGGCTGAGAGAAGAAGCAGGACAAGAGTGTATGTCCAGTCTCTTTACCAGCTACAATTAAAGCTGCAGTTTTTTATTGCTCTTCTGTTGTTTCTTATCTTGACAGGATGTGTTCTCCTCAGAGATGGAGAGCTCACCGTCGCCTGGCTCATATTCAGTTTGGCTCTTTAGCTACGGGAGAGGTCCCTTTAACCACTGAAGTCGTCTGCGTGCAGAGATGAAGGGGTCAGCTCTGCAGCCTGGTGGATGTCTGGGAGGAGACACCCACCTTCATTGTGTTCACTCCCCGGCTCTGCAGATGAAAGAACACTGAGTGAAGAACCATAACTACCATATGAATATGTATGATGGAAGAAGCTTGTATGCATCTCTTTGGTCTCGGATCAGGAAGTATTCCCACAGTTATTTAAATTATGATCAAACACTTAAAGTTTCTCTGTTCAGCCAACAATTGGGAGATGATTTTTTTCACATATGAAAGCTGGCAGATTATTCCGCTGTGACTGAAATCACAATATTGTAGATGGTCACAGTGGCCAGGAAGTGGAGCCATGTATGATTTGTGGAACAGAGAGAAAACTTAACTCTCACAGAGGACTGTATAGCTCTGTGTGTAAAGTGCCTGGAGATGTTATGATTTGGTGCAAATAAAACTGAATAGAATTTAAATGTTAAAGATGGGACGCCCACATGTTCTGAAGCTACAGCAGTGTTGACATGCAAGCTGCTCTGGCATCATGATAAATCTGTTGTTTGAATTATCTGACGTTTACACTGAAAGTATATTTTTGGTTACCAGGACAGGAAATATTTCAAAGTTCCTGGTGTCGACGTCTGCTGCGTCTTCTCTACACACATCAATGAGCCCACTTGAAAAATAGTTCATGTGAGAAAAGTCAGGTTGATAAGAACCTGTGAGGAGCCGTGCTGCTGACAGGAGCCGGCTCTCAGGACGGCAGCAGGCCGACGGGAGGTCGGAGCTGCTGTGGATTCAATGGATGGAGGCTTTGGCGGCGCTGCCACTGATGTCTGGGGCACATGTGAAGAGACGTGGACGAGCCTGTCTGCAGCCCTGCAGTCCCTGTCTCGCCTCATTATAACCAGCTGCAGCCTACTTTAATACCATTCACTTTGTTATTGCTACAGTTGCTGTGCATCTCCCCTCTGTGTGGAAGCAGTGTTCTGGATGGGAGTGGCCTCCCTCTGTCCTCTCTCCTGATGGTGAGCCGTCCTCATAAAGCACATGTAAAATGCATTCTCTGCTCTGTTCACAGATCCAAACTTGCAAAGCTATTTTTTATGTCTTGTGTTTTTGCACCGCCTGTCAGAATCTCTACTGAGGAAATCTGCCATTTCAGTCCTTTCATCCTCACCTGTGACAGTGATGTGAAATGCCAGTACAGATTTTGCATAAAAAGGGTGTCATTTTTGACAAGCAGATATACTGATTGATTTCATATACATAATTAAATATTTCACATGTTTCTACTCATCAATACATTTTATACTTGTGTTTGTGCTTCACATGCTGAGACTCGTCTTTATAAGTGATAGAGTAGTAGTTATATAACTGTTAGTTATAAAGATGAGTCAGGTATGAGTGGATCAAAACCAGGTTGAGTGCATTGGCGTGTGGGAGTTCGGTTCTTAATATACATCTACCTGAGAAGCTTTCTCTAATCATTTCATGCACAATGAACTGCAGTGAAAACACCAAGAAACACGCAGCATGTTCAGCCACAGCTTCGCTCTCTAAATGTTTCCATGTATTCATTTGACATGTTGGCTTCATGTTTTAAACAGATCCAGGCTATTTCTTCTGTAAAAGTCACAGTGACAGTCAGACATTTCTGTAATGCTTCTGACACACCTCAGCTCTGGGCTGAACGCAGTCAAATCACACGCGTGTATTAGAGAAAGAGTACATGCACATGTGCTTTTTGAAGGCGGTTTGTGAAATGACTACACTTCTCACATTAATATAATTTAGTTCGATACGGATAAAAAAATTAGTCTAGTCAGAAAATATCTTAGAAAAGCTTCACTGTTTCAATGATTTTATGATGGGGATGTGTTCCACTCCAAAGTCAGCCTATAAAATTAAATGTGTTTTTACACTGCAGTGCAGAGCAGAAGGAGAATTAATCACCCCTCTCCTCTGTAAATGTTCACACCCCGATGACATGATGAAAACCTAGTAAATTAATTAGTCACATTATAAGAAAGAGAGTCAATACTTAATATCCTGTACCTGTTGAGAAGTTTGGTCAAACTTTATACGACAGCCCACAGTATAGTGTGGAAGTCCCTGCACCTCACAGTGTGACTTCTCATAAAGTCATTTTGTTCTATGAATCAGTACATATAGAATATTCACTTGTACTTACTTATATCTCACTCTCAACCTTAATCAGCTCAGGCAGATGGACGCCCATCTAGAGTCTGGTTTCTGTTATTTCTGTGTCTGGTTTTCTGTTCAGTTGACAGTAAACCGTGCCATCCTGCTGTACTCATTCAGTAATTATGGTGTGAAGCATGATAAACTAATGGACTAATTTTCTTCGTGGCGGGCCAGTCAGACTCACACTCCCACTCCCACAGTTTATCATGCACATGTCTCCACTTCATTGTATGATTTAGAAAAACGTGTCCACTCTTCCTTCAGTAGTTTATAATGGTTAAGCTGGAGCATTAAACAAACTTATACCTTTCTCAGATTCACAGTTATGGATCGTTTGAATTGTCATCCGAGGATGAAAAACTATCATAATACAGTATACATTTATTCGTCCCACAGTGGGGAAATTTACAGTATAATAAAAGAAATACAGAAAATAAAGACAATAAAAGAATAAAGTCATATCTATATGTATGAATGTATAGTTAATCTTAAATGTTAAATAAGCTACTGAGGAACGTAGTATTTGTTTTCATTCTTTTAATTACACACAATGAAGAGGTATGTATACAGCTACAGGAATAAATGTACTGACTGTTTTATAAAGTATGGACTGCTCTCCTGTTCTAAACACACACAACAAGGTTTGTGCAGGTCTTCCATTGTTACTTTGCAATGACACATAAACAACAAGGCATGTGGGGTGGAATATAAAAAAATGACTGACAGATTGTTTATTTCCATTATGTGTGCACTTCTTTGCTTTCTGTTTGTCTTTTCTTTCTGTCCCTACTTCTTCTTGCTTTTCTTCGTATCGTCGTCCTCTGCTGAAGATAACAGTGATGAGGACGAGGAAGAAGCTGCCACCTTTTCCTTTTCCTGCTTTTTGATAACAAAAGAAAAGAAAAAAAACAGTATTGACAGTGTTACTGTAATAATGACTAGTTAAGCACAGTAAAGTTTACTTTATATTCCTTTATATTGTAGGTCAGCCTGGATCCACTTTTCCCCTCTATCTAACAATGTTGAAAGTGAGAAGCTGCTGCAACCACAGTGAGAGCAACAAGTTAGTATTCGGCGTGAGATGAGTGACACGTCCTCGCTGAGAGCCGTAGAGAGAGTTGCAACGTCTGAGTCCTCTTCTTGGATCTTTTCTGTCACAGTAATGGCCGATCGTGGAGCCTCTCAGTCGTTCCAACACTGCCAGCAAATCCAAGCAGAGCAGTGGAGTTCCTGCAGAACAGACTGCTGTGATAAGACATTTAAAGAATCCCATTGTACATTAGCACATCTGAATCAAATTAACAAGAGCATTAAAGCATGTCTGTGGATTATTCCCCACTAAATCAGTAGATTTATGGGATGTTAATACATAACAGATTAGGCCAGGATACTAGATAAAGATAGCCACACATAATGTTAACCATGAACAGCCTATCAATGGTAAATTCCATTCTTTTATTGCCGTTTCATCCAACATTGTGGAATTAGATATAAGAGGAAAAAAAGGCTTCTAAACATGATTTATTGTGGGGTGGGTGGTATATGTTAATTAAATATAACATTGGGGTGTGTGATTGTGGAGTGGTGGGTGGGGAGGTGGAGGTGGCATGAGAATATGTACAGCTAGTAGGCTAATAAAGTTACACAATAATAAGGAGGAGAGCTATTTTTGACATACATTGCTATAGATGTAGGTTTAGAGTGCGTATTTGACAAACATGTAAGTAATGGATTGAGCATTTATAGGCTTTGTGATTCCTGTGGACTATTACCTGTCTATAGTATGTCTCAACTCAGCTGATTTTGGATTGATGGCAAAGAGACAGGAAAGTTATATGACCAAAGATAAGTTTAAAATAAGCCATTAATTATGGCTAAATGGGGAATCATGTGAAACACTAAGTACACTACTGTATTAAATAAGCAATCAAACTAAACACGCGTCTATTACTGTTTTCTATAAGAAATCTTGTCAGTGTATAAGTAAGCCGCTGAGGGAACACTGGGTGCTGCATGGTGTAGCATCAGTGCTGCTGCAGGTCAGGAGTGCTGTGTGGGCCAGAGTGAGACTGAAAACATGATGTATGTTTCACATAAGCCCACAGGAGGAGTCCTACTAAATGTATATTAGACTGCCATATTATATAAGGAATCATACTAAACATCTCAGATTAATTATATAGGTAATCAGGTGAATATGCAATCTATAACTGCAGTGATGCTCAATGTCAGAAGTGCTGGTGATGACCAATGATGTCACAGGTCACTGCAGAGCGAATCAAGTTGTTTAAATATTTAAGTATATTATGGATCAGTGTATATATTAATAAGCGCAGGGCATAAAGGTTGCATTAGTCATCGTCATTAAGATTACTAACTAGAGGGATACTGAAGCACCATGAATTAAGGACATGGTAGAAAATGAATTTGAATTTTGCAGCATTAGGATGTGATTGCGCTTGACTGCCATACAAGTTTAAAAAAAATAATAATTCAAAGCAATAAACAAGAGGAACATGCTCTTTAACCAATGTTACATCAGTCTAAAGTATGTCCATGTTACAATAATAATACAGGTAACTAATGTAAATGTAATATATTATCAAATTAAAAAAACATATGTAACATATGTAATTACACAGACATGGTGGGGTGCTATATAAATATTGTAAATCAGGGCCTTCTTTGATTAGTCGTTCCCAGGAATCACAGTCCTGCCTCTCTGTATCTATGATTCAAATTGTCTGCCAAGAATTTCTTGGAAATATCCAAGGAAATGCTAAATGAAGGCAGAGTCATTATGTTATCAGTTGGAGGCGCCCTTATGTTGGTCTGTCGTTATTCAGCTAATGTTTCATGTGTTTCGATTCATATCTTAATTCAATGAATTATTTGAATGCAAGTTATGTTGATGTTGTGCAAGATTTATAACAGATTGGAGTTTCTTATGTGATGCTACTAACAAAGTAATGTTAGCCTGTGATAATATCCTAACTAAATGAACTCTGAGCCCATTAACCCTTTATAGGGCAAGTGACTATTTTTGGTAATTTCCCCACCATTTACACAAATGAAAAATTGCGAAAAATGTATTAAAATATTCTAATGTCCTCCAATAACACTCCGACATTATATAACGTAATCTATAGTTTTGGATAGGTGGATTAGACACATTTTAGTTGACTCCTAGTCACAATGGATTCATTTATGATACTGAAGTTTGTTGTTGAAATGAAACATATGCCTTGTTGTTTTAAAGCAAAGGTTTAGTTTATAGCCTAACAAAGCACAATTAATAATCAGAGCAGGTTTTTAATCGTTTCATTTGAATACGTGATACTCCCATAACATTATTAGTCCTGTCAGTCATTGTAAAGCAGATCGAAATAAAAGAAAGGAGGAAGGAAGGAATGAGGAATACAGATTTGTATTTATATATCCTACACTCAGCTTTTCAGGGCACGCAATACTGGTGACTTTTTTTTTTTTATTGCCATGGTGAGCATTTTAATTAGTCTGACTGTGAGCCCTGTAAAGTATGCCTTTAATCATCTTTGGATGCTAGTGGGAGACCAACAGCAAATAAAAGAATGTGCACATTTGGAAAAATCACTCACTGAAGTGAGTTTGCATTTGGCAGAGGCATTTCTTCATCACAGGTCATTTGACCATATGGCCATATGTGCACCCCCCATAGGCTTCAATAGAACCAAGCAGAGCATTAAAATGATGGTGTTATGACATAAACTAACATGAAGTAACGTCTCTCTACTCTATGACGCTGCACACACAGTCAGCTGGCAAACTCTGCTGATTGGTTGGAGGAAGTCACCTGACTGACTCAGTTCTTTATCAATCAGAAGAAATGGTATTGACCCTTTCTTTACCACTAACGATATTCAGTGTGCCAACACAGTGTTCATGTTTAATGATGACAGTTAATTACAATTATTATGCTTTATTTCAAATTAAGGTTGCAGTGGTTTGAATTTAAAGGAACAAAGCACACGGCAACTTTAATGGTCTGGCAGGAAATGAATGGAACTGGACTGATATATGAATTTAAAGGCTGATCAAGAGATGGCGGTAAGAAGGTGGGCAGGGGAAGAGTATTGAGATTATTTTAGATGGAACACCATCAGCTAACGTCAAACTAATGGCTCACCTGTTTATTAATAGAACTGCAAGTTGCCCTAATTGACTGATCTCCTCAGCAAAGTGTTGTTCTGCCTGCTGTGTTCAGATCATGAAAAATAATTCATATTTAGGGATCTAAATTTACTATTTTAAAAGATTGTATTTTATGGATACATGTTTTTCTTCTTTTTTTTTGTTGCTAAAAACATTTGCCAGGGGCCATGTGCGACTGAACAGTTGTTGATTCAACTTAGTATCCTAACATATAGTTTATTGAATTTTTTTTTTTCTCGAATCCACTGAACTTACCTCAGTTATTTTTACACTTACAGGCAGCGGGGGAAGTTACATTTTTCAGTTGAACCAGCTTGAAATGACTTACAGTGCACAACAGTGCGGCACTGGGAGTAAAGTGAAAAAGTTAACCTTTACTGACCCGTGGCAGCGGTTGGCAGCAGCGCACTGTCACCTGGGATTTCAGCTTTATTCTCTTACAGGTGCAGAAAACAACTGTTGACTAAAAGAGAATGAATTCAAGCTACAGTCCTTTAACTGTTGAGTTGTGTACTCTTCTGCACGTAGTACCTAGATTATTTTTTTTAATAACTTGGTCCACAATGAGAAGATTGGAGCCTCATCTATCAGTATATGTATTACATGTTTATATTCATGTAGCTGTTCATTGTGCCATCAGTCCCTGAGAGTTGGCAGTGTTGCCGTCCTGCAGGCGGAGCAGCGGGTGGAGAAGGGCCACTTCGCTCCTTCGTCTCTTCGTCGTATTGTGCTGCGATTGTTGAGCAGCGGAGCGGCGCAGGAGGAGGATGATCAGCTGCGTCCTGCCCAGGAGGAGCTGATGACCCCTGAGTCAACCTCATCTGTTTTCCCCCCGTGGACAAACAGTGCAGGAGCTGGGAGCAGGCTGCTGCTGAGCCGCTCTTCATGTATCACCAACCAAATCTGCTTACAGCAGCCCGCGGCGCTCCACACATCACCCTGCGACGAAGGCTGGGGAAACAGCCACTGTGTCATGTACACCTGTAAGATATGGTAAGTCAGGTTGAAAAAATGGAGCTGATAAAAAACTAATGAAAAAAACTCAAAGCTTGTAGTTAAAGTGGAGCTGGGATTGTGTTAAACTCCCGATGAATAATAAGTATGCAGCGCACTGATTCCAGTCATAGATTACACCTGCTTCTTCACCGCGCGTGTGTGTGTGTGTGTGTGAAACAGAGAGAGACCAGAGGTTTTCATTTCTCAAAGAAAATAACCAGTCAACATATGAAAAACGATACTCCCTGGATAATATTTTCGTAAGAAAAAGGCTCATATTTTGTATCGTGAAGACGAGAGACGGTGCATTATTCACAGCAAATACTGTTTCAAATGATACTAACTCAGTAAAATGCTGTTCATAATACTCTCATCCTCGGTAGATCAAACTGACACAACAAAAAGAAAAGTGCAATGCGACTGTAGTGGTTAATGTTCTGTGGCTGTTTGCTAAGATATTATTTGACCTTTCCAGCGAAGATGAAGAGCAAGCTCAGCAGACAGCGGCGAGGAATGAAGAGGGAAGAGGAGGAGGAGAAGTCATTAACAGAAAATTGATCAGGTCTGCTTCTACCCAGCACTAATGCCAATATTCTTCCAGGGCTGATATCTTTGCTAACACCAAAACAAGTAATCGCTGGTCCTATTACACAGACTACAGAAGCCCGCTAATGATTCTGTTTACAGACACAGAAGGAAGATAATTATCGTGCAAGTGTCGATAGAACGGGTGGACCGCAGTCTTTTAACTTCTTCTCAATGGAAAAACCTCCTTTGTTTTCATGTTTTTCATGTAAAATAGCAAGTCATATTTTAAAGTATCGAATGGGCAAACACTATATTTCCACCAATCCTGCACCTGATTGCTACTTTGTATGAAACTACTTTTCAGTTATTGAAAGACTTTGAAATTGTGACATGATCAATTTTGCTTTTGCTGTTTTGTTTAATACCATTTTTTAAAATTCCTCTTTTTGTTCAATTCCATGATATTTGCCAGCTTGGTTCCCCCTTGAATGTATAGTTTTTTCTAGTTGTGATGCACCCACTAGGTTTACTCTTTGATGAAAGAATAAAGAAAAAGAAAGAAGAAAAGAAAGAAAGAACGAAGGGAATGGAAGTGAGGACAGACGACATTACGTTTGTCTACAGAGACGTAACATAAAGTGAGATAAAGACTATTAATATAACAGTACTGTGCAGACTGTGTCTGAAAAAACGAAGACGCTGTGGTTGAGCTATGGCTTGGTTTCTGCAGGAAAAGCACTTGGTTAGATCTTGGTGTCTGTTAAAATGGCCGCTTCGTTAAGGTTAGCTGACCTTCGTCATCGTGGTTACTGTAATAACAGAAAACAAACAGAGCTCCCGTGCCAAACAAAAATCCAATCTAACCCCCTTGACCTCCTCCATCTGCAGACTCTGTGGCCCTATAATAACATCCCCTGACGTCTTCACTTCCTCACTGCTCCTTCAGGTCTGGTCATCCATAAAAAAAGCTAATAATCAACATGATGCAATAAGAAGTGGTGAAATGCAAAATGAGGTGCCACTACTGTCAACTTTTGCCTTTGTCTCTGTTTATAAATCTCTAGAAGGATACAGAGGCCGTGCAGTCACTCTCTACACTGCAGGCTGCGTCATATGGCTCCACATAACTGTCACCAACAGATTACAAATACAGCAGCTGACTGACATAGCGCACACTCGCCGTATGTCAGCTGTGAAAAAGAAACGCCAGTGTGGGAGTGTTTCTACAAGTACTGGTGAGGAAGTACACTTGGCGTGATACATCCATAAGTATGAAGGCTCGACATGTCAAAACAAACAGGAAGGCGGCAGAAGTCATTTCCTCTCCACTCGCCTTCGTCTGGATGATCGTGACACTAGAATTACCCTGTTGTGAAGAGTCAAGATTTGAGCCAGGTTTTTTTTACATACTGTGTATTTGCATATTGTTTAGGAACCAAATGAAAGGAACCAGTAGAAGAGAAGCTTCCAATAATCAACCATAAACCCCGTATCCTCACTGCGGGAGTGGAAACGAGCAAAGCAACGGAACCAAAGTCCTCCAAAGAAAACAACAGAATATGCTGTAAGCCCTCGAGGACGACACATAGAAGCATCTTCTGATCTGATGCCTCCAGCGGCAGGATGGCAACATCAGACTTGAAAAACAGTTTCAAATAACTACGTCGTGACAAGGCTGTGGTTGGTTGAAAAAGGACTTTAGACAAAAATGGTGGTTTCTGTTAAAATGATTGCTTTGCTAAAGTTGGTTTACCTTCGTCACCATGGTTACAGTCATAAACAAGTGGTTCAGGTTAGAGAGTGATCATTGCCATGAAAACACAGTGTTCGACTGCAGTTTCAAGTTCAGTATTGAATGTTCTGTTGACCCCCCCCCCCATCCACCTTGACCTCCTCCCTACGTGGACTTTAATAAGTAATGTAATAACCTCAAACTGACTCCATCCTTTGCTGTTGTCAGTTCCCACATTACATTCCCCATTACATTAAATAACTACGTAAGAATTAGAATAAATAATATACTGTAGGTCTATTAATCATGTAAATCACTGAACGGTGAATTTAAAGCACAAAGCACTTTTTTTTTTTTCTTACCGGTGCTGGAGGCTGTGTGAAAGTTACTGGACACACAAAGAGTCTTCTAAGTTCAAACAGAAGGAATTATTGATATTTTGGGTGTACTCTAGAGGTGGGCGGATCCATCCAAATATTGATAGTATCGATACCAAGTTTGTATCGCTATCGGATCGATACTAGCGTGATGAGATCGATATTTTAATGTCAGTTTCGCTCTTGTATGCGCGGTCTCGTCAAAGTTTTTTTTTTATAACATTTGTTGTGGTGTGATAGTTTTGTACACTTTTTTTAATTGAGAAAAATCCAGAAAAGAAGTGCACTGAAGGGGGGAAATTTAATTTTATATTTGTATTGTAGTTTCTCAACAGCTCAACAACAACAGTTTCTCAACAACAACAACTCCAATACTAAAAAGGTTTTGTTTTAATTTGCTCTCATATAATAATTTTTTTGCTTTGTTTTTTAAGAAAAAAAATGCTCACATAATGTTTGACATTTTTTTACTTACTGCTCTATTGCTTGTGTTTTTGATAATAAAGTATTTTGCAGTTGCCTTCAAACATTGCCCAAATTCTGTCCTTGGTTTTAACAAAATAATCCCAAGGAAAAACCACAAAAACACCTAAGGGTCAGCAGTGTGATGGTACATCAACCTTAAATATTAAAAGTATCGGTATTGGTATCGGTATTGGCGATACTGGCCCTGTATTTACTTGGTATCGGATCAATACCAAATCTTGCAGTATCGCACACCTCTAGAGTGTACTCTAGACCACTGCCTTTAACCCTTGTGCATTTGAGGTTTTGTCTTTATGTTTTTATCTTCAAATTATTTCCTTTAATTTGTTGTTTTAATTAATTGTGACTTTCCGTTCTGCTTGCCTCAAATTGCCTCTTGAGTGGCCAGTGAATTATTTGTAATAGAATAGATGCAACAGCGTGAATAACTGTAAAATCCAGACAGTTCTGCTGGGCTGCCATTATCATTTAAAATGGTAAATTATTCGAGTGACCCCGGTGTGACAGACATTCACTTTCATTGGGTTGGCGAGTGATCTATACATCAACAAACAAGTAAATCTGGATAGCACTGATGTCGGACTCAAAGGAACAGCATGGACATGTGAAAAACAAGGATAGCCCACAGAGGCAAAAAACAATTAGCTGCCGTTCAAAAGGATGGACCAACATGAAAAATGATCAAAGTGTGAAGGCGCAGCACATACGTTGCGACAGGAAAGGCTGCGGGGACTTGTTGGTTGCAGGGTAACAGATGAAAAAGCCTGGGCTGTTCCAGGCGTCTTCCAGCAGCCAGAAGAGGGATGTCACATTACTTCTTCTGTGCTCTGCCAGCTGCTGCAGGGAGAGTGGAGCTGGGTCTGTCAATAGCAGCAGCAGCAGTCAATCTGTTTCCAAAGCCCTGAAGCTCAGACAAAGAGACAGAGTACAAGTCTGTGTGCATAGAAGCATCATCAATCGGGTTGGTTGTATAAAGGCTGCTCATGCCGAACATCTCCGCCAAGGATGCTTGATATGTTCTGCACCGGCTTTTTCTTCTCAGGTATATATTTGATACATCCTGCTATAACAGGTGCTTCGAGCACGGTGTATGAGCAGAAATATGTGGGACTTGAAAGTGAGTTTGAATTATTTAAATCTGAATTTGAATGTTGCTCAACTTCAATAATTGCATGGAAATGAATTGGAATCACAAAATTTGAACTTCTATTGTTTGACTTGAATACTGAATTGGAAAAGCATAATTTGAGATGCATTACTTTGAAACTGATTTCCAAAAGACGTGAAACTGAAAGTAATAATATGACGAATCGAATTCATTCACTGAAAATTCTAACTAAATATTAATTCGTTCCATGTTCAGTTCTCACTAGAGGTGTGCGATACTGCAAGATTTGGTATCGATCCGAAACCAAGTAAATACAGGGCCAGTATCGCCAATACCGATACCAATACCAATACTTTGAATATTTAAGGTTGATGTACCATCACACTGCTGATCCTTAGGTGTTTTTGTGGTTTTTCCTTGCAATTATCTTGTTATAACCCAGGACAGAATTTGGGCAAAGTTTAAAGGCGACTGCAAAATACTTTATCAAAAACAGAAGCAATAGAGCAGTAAGTACAAAAATTCCCCCAAACATTGTTCTGTGTGCATTTTTTTCTTAAAAAACAAAGCGAAAAAAATTATTATATGAGAGCAAATTAAAACAAAATCTTTTTAGAGGCAGAGAGTTGAGAAACTACAATACAAATATAAATTTCTCCCCTTCAGTGCACTTCTTTTCTGGATTTTTCTCAATTAAAAAAGTGTACAAAATTATCACACCGCAACAAATGTCAGAAAAAATTTCTGCTTCAGTGTGTGTGTGTGTGTGTGTGTGAGAGAGAGAGAGAGAGAGAGCTGAGTGGCCTGCCGCCGCTGAGTTACGTGACGGTACAACTGAGAGTGAGACAGGAGAAGCGGCAAGTCCTCTTGCCTCTTTGATGAGACCACACAAGCACATACAAGAGCGATACTGACATTAAAGTATCGATCTCATCACGCTAGTATCGATCCGATAGCGATACCAACTTGGTATCGATACTATCGATATTTGGATGGATCCGCCCACCTCTAGTTCTCACGAATCAAATTAAGTTGCAACTTTTTACTGAGACACATGGTCACTGAAGAAGACTCACAGAACTCCTGTTCAAGCACTGTCATGACTGTTTTCTCTTAATGACATCATCAACCAATGGGGAGCCTACATTGTTTTACCTTGTTTTCTCTGCGCCTGATCCGTCACCATGGTAAGAGTTTGACCTTTCTCTTTGGATTAGAGTAAATAACAGGCAGAGGAGAGAAACTGCGTCGTGGTGTGAAAAGAACCGGCGGAGAACCGGACAGGTGTGTTGGCAAGTGAGCGAATAACGACAAACGCCAAAACTGTTGACATCACAACTTTGTAAAGTTTGCTATCAAATATCCAACATCAAATCCAGTGCTGGTCATCGAGTACTGGCAGAAGTATTGATACTACTGCGAGTATCAGCCTGTGTCAGTACACTATGTTTTACAGTTCTGTACTGCAGGGGGAGAGAGAGAGAGAGAGAGAGAGAGAGAGAGAGAGAGAGAGAGAGAGAGAGAGAAATAATCTATTGCCCAGTTTTCTCACACATCACGGAGGCTAATAAAGTAGGCTGCATATTGATCTGGATTGTTCAGCAAATACCTGAATCCAGAAGGTACTGGTTTTAAATCATATACTTTTATATGTAAAGTTGACTTTACCTATTTGAACTTGCAAATCGTACGGCTATGAGGTATTTACACATAGATAGGAACTTGGAAACTTTCTCTAGTTATATAAGCTCATGTTTACATCATCACTTCATTAATAATAAGACTACCAAGTGTAACTGTAGATGTTGTTTTCCAAATCCAGGCAATATCTACAGTATCTACAGCCAAGTTGTCCACTGGGCCAATGGCATTCTGGGGGGGGGCACAGTCAGAAGCCGTTACCCTCAAAAGTACAAAGCAACTGATGGGCGACAGTCAAACTAATCACAGAGTATCTAACTGTATGAACAGATACTACATTAACAGCATTAATGGTTAAGCCTGTAAGCAGCAGCAGCACGACTGATGACCAATGTCTGACAGATATACAAACTATGAAAGCATTCTTATATTCATGAACTGCAGTTAAGCCACAACAACCCTAACCCTACAGGCAAACCAAGAGTTAACCCCAAGACCAATACACCAAACACAAGATTTTTTGATACTAAATGAAGGATAAAGAAAAAACTATCAATTGACCCATTAAAAACTAAAACTGTGCCTACTTTAAACTAAAGCTGTGAAATCCTCAATTATCCATTTTATTGATATCAAATATTTTAATTTGCATCTGACTTTACATCACACCACACACACATGATAAAATAAGATAAGATATTCTTTTTCTTTAATTAGTCCCACACGTGACAGATTTATGATGATATATGTGCCAAATGTTTTTTTTTTTTTTTAAATGAATGCAACAAGCATTGCTAAATAGCAAAATGTGCAATGTATGCATTCATTCTGTAAACTGAAAAGACATGATTGTGGGATTACTGCGCGTTGTAATTCAGATAACACTTTCTTATATGTGTTTTAACTCTTCATCTGTTGGGCTGAAACAGCAGATGATTCATACATTATGGAACTGCACAGTTCAACATTTAACACTTTCCCCTGCAGAGCTGCTGGTGATTTCCTTCTGTTCACATGTTGATGTGTTGTGTCCTCTTTAGAAAATATCAGCACAAGCGATTCTTGGCACACTGTTATGTATTGATGAACATGAACACTTCACACCAGACTATTTTATAGCAGAGTGCAACCAAAACACACCAAGCACCACTAATGCTTGGACCGTCAATGATTTCCAGCCTCAGACTGTTCACAGCATGCTGTGTTCATGGAGGCTCTACACATGATTCACCACGCTTTGCCACTTCCTCACACCTGGATCTCTAGAAGCTGCAGTCCAGGATCGGTGCTTAATGATGGCTGCTGTCCCCAGCTTCAAACTCCCTCTCATTTACAGCAGCACACCACGTTTTTCATGACCTGTTTCAGAACAGCAACAACAACAAAAAATGCAATTATAACAACAGCTAAGCTAAATGAAACTGCCAGCAGCCATGAATTCTACCTCTACAAAGCTTACAGTGTTGAGATGTGTTTATTCAATTATATGTTCAACTGAGTGCAATATCTGCAGTGTGCGAGAAGGCCTCTGGTTCTGGGTCTACAGGCACTGCAGCACTGTGGGTACATCTGTCTCTTCATTACTGCGGTATCTCCCAAAACCTGCAAATACTTTACAGATTCATGAGTTGTGCAAACAAAGACACCGCGCTATGTAAATGGACTTCAGGGTTCTAATGTTAGCAAACTGAAATTACCAGCTATGACTTATCAAACGGTGGGCTTTACTAAACGCCCAGCTCACCGGCAGACTGGCAGAGAGCAGTATCCATTCTGCCTTATCAGCTGGGAGGGAGGAGGGGGGGGTTACTTTGGAACAATAAATCCTAACCACATGTAGCTTCTCATTATGAATTATGATTACTGAAATCATTATGCTGGAAGTTAACAAGCGTTGGACAACAGGACTCAGGTTGTTGTTGAGATGATTCCACCGCTGTCGGCAGAACTAGAAGCTGCTGCTGATGGTGGACCTGATAAAGCAGCTGTGTGTGCTGAAGGAACCTCACCAGCTATCAGTCTCACATGGCATCGACATCCCGTCCTGAACTCCACCATCGCCAGTCCACCTGAGGACTCGGGACAGCTGGATTCTTGTTACAGATAAAGCAATGAGTTCCCAATTCTCACCTGCGCAAAATGTACTCAGACATGAAAGCTAGTGCCAATGTTCTTTTCTTGTCAGGACAACATAGATTTCCTGATAGAATGATGTTCACTAACACTAAAATCTGACATGATGGGAAAAAGACTCATGACCACCTGCTACTGCACAGTGTGTGGAGGCAGATTCAGAACATGGCTGCTTTGTTTTCTGTAATAGACGTGTTCAAAAACTTTTGTTGTTGATTGGTCCGGAGGAGAGTTCTGTGAATCTGCTCTTGATGCTCTCTTCCTCCATGTCTGGTTGTGTGTCTCAGTGAACTGAAATTGAATTGCAAGAATTGAATTTGAATTACGTGAACTGAATTTAAATGGTGACAACTGAATATGCTAGTGTGTAAAGAGTTTAGGAGTTGAGTGATCCTCAGTGAGGATCAAATACGGTTTCAGAGCAAATTAATCAAATTTCAAAATATTACATTCAGTATCAAATTTGTTGGGACTCAGCTGTATCACAAGCATATTTGTGCTCCAGCTGACTTTGGGCCAGGAAGAAAAATATGAGCATATCTTTTAAATAAAATAAACTTTATTACAGTAAGGTGAGAATCTGTGTGAGTCCATTCACATTTATAATAATAATAATCATATCATTACCAAATTTGTGATGCCATATCCCAGCCTGCTTCAAGACCTCCAGCATCATCGTAATCCTCCAAAAAACAAGGACTTAATGAAGATTGACCCGTCGCCCATCACCCTGACCTCTGTGATAATTAAGTCATTTGAACACTGACCAAGCGGCAACCTCCGGCGCTGAAAAATGAAGCCAATGCGGAAGTGCAAAAAAGCTGCAGTTCCTCGAATAACCACTAGAGCAGGCTGCAGAAGGGAGTCAATTACATTTGAGCCCCATGTTAAAATGTCCGATTTTACGACAGAAAAAAACATATTTACAGCCTGGTTCAAAACATGGCTCTAGTCTCATAAGCTGTTTTTCTACTCCATGACAACTCTGGGGGGGGGGCGAATTTTTTTATAAGGCGTTCGTTTAAAATATACAGAACAGCACAATTCATAGCTGTCAATCTAAGTGGCGCCACTTTGATTGACAACTAGCCACTGACGGTCTAAAGGGCGTCACCCCGGCTAATTCTAGTCACTGAGTTTGGGAAAGAGATCGTCGTGGGGTTAGCTGGCTAGCAACGATATTTAGCATTTAACATAGCTGGTTAGCCGTAGCTAGTTTGATTATTTCGAATAAAGCGGCTTTTTTCAGCCAATAGCGTTCATTCGACCCGCCTCAGCTCCGCCCTCGCTCCACCTCTTTGTCCATATTTGGAGTAACCGGAGGTAGGCTACCAAGATGGCTACGCACTACGATTTACTTCATTTTTGCTCTTCAGAAACCTATGGGTGACGTCACGGACACTACGTCCATATTTTATACAGTCTATGACGCTGACCCATCCTGCAAAGCCAACAGGTCTGTAGACGACACTGTCAACATAAATATCCACTTCATCCTGCAGCACATGGACTCCTCGGGAACCCAGACCAAGCCTTTCTGCTTCCTGAGCACCATCATCACCCAGGACCTCAAGGCGGAGCTGAACATCAGCGTCCTCACCAAGAAAGCAGAGCAGAGGATGTGCCTTCAGGTGTGCTTTTGCCAAGGACAAGGGCAGACTGCAGTGTATCAGTGGCTCTGCTGAGAAGGTGCAATCTGCCATCCCTTCCAGACCGGTGTGCCTCAAGGACCCCTCGGCCAGCAGGAGAGATTGTGGCTGACCCCTCTCACACAAACTTTTTGAGCCACTCCCCTCCAGCAGGAGGCTCTGGACATTCAGAACCAAACCCTCACTCCATGGAAGCAGAGACCCCACAAGGACTGATTACTATCTCGCACATTCCAACTAATCCTTGTCCTGTTGTATTGTGAACTTTTGCACATTCCCTGGTGAATACTTTGCAAAACTCTATAGCTTTTTCATTTAAATGTCATACTGTATATATTTTCATATATTGTCAATGTTCTATTTTCTATTTATGCTGCCAGACCTGCAGTACTTGCTTGTTATGTTTCTTCATATTTTTGTGATTCCGGTTATGGGGTACAAAATTAAAGTAGATATATTCACATACTCCCCCTCAGTTCACTCACTGAAAGAAATCATAGTAGGTCCTAGCATAGCAAGAAAAAACTGTGTGTGCATCTACAACACAGAGTAGACTAGACTGATGTGCGCCTCCTTACTCTTCATTAGACTTGCCTATTATTATCAAACCTGCTTTCTCCCATTGTTTGGACATGGATCTACAAGTTGTCCAGATTGGAATGTTGACAAGTTGACATGAGTCTGGATTTTTTTTTTTGTTCTGTCTTGGTTAAACTGGCTTAATTTATATCTGGAACTGTGTCAGAGCAACAAGTCCTTAAGCCCAAAGCTGCAAAGGAGCAGGCTTTTAGCTGGATCATCCTGTGACGAGAAGCCAGCACCTCCACACAGAAAGTCATTTCAACCATGGCCAATCCATTGTTAAGAGGGATTGTTGTTGGTGCAGTAATTGTCAGGAGAGCGTTTAGAAGGGACCGCAGGCTGTAAGACAGGCAGGATCTGCTGGTCTGCACAAAGTTTTTTACTGGAAAGATACTTACTGTTTAAACTGTGCCAGTATAATTTAAGATAAGATAAGATAAGATAAGATAAGATAAGATAATTTGCCTATAATCTAATGTATAAAGCAAGAGATTTGCAACCACAGTCATCGCAGTAATGCTCTAACAAGTACACAGACCTTGTCGTTGCATTGTGGGCCACACTGAGGAAAGTGCACTTAGCGCTCATGATGTTCTGGAAGCTTTTCATTGTGTTTCCTGACCAACTGCAAACCATCAACGATATAGATTACAATACAATGTAGATTTACAATAATTTAAGCGAACACACATACATGCACGTTTTTGCTATAAAATTACAATTTCCAGATGATCGTTAATGCTTCCGATTGGATAAGTCATAAGTGAAGCAAAATGGCCTGGATCTGTGTATGACTCCAGAATATCCAGGGAGTCAAAGCTCTGGCAGCATTTGATCGGCAGGGCACATGTTTTACAAGTAGCATAGTAGAGTGTGTGAAATATGCACCATTTATTGATTATCTTACAGGTTATTATGATGGGACCCTGCTCAGATGGGCAATACGCCTGCAGGCGTGACCTCATTTCCTGACCCAGCCCCAGGGCCACAGACCAGCTACAACATAGTCCTAGCCATGACAAGGACTCAATTTAAAATGACTTCTGGGCAACTGAAGGGGAGGTTTCAGTGTCTTTGTAGCCTGAGGGTTGCACCTGACAGGCCTGCAGCACCAGGGTGGCATGCTGCATAACATTGGCACTTTTTGAAAGGAAAGGGCTCCTGCAGTCGAGATGCAGCACAATGATGACCTTGAACCAATGCACTTTGACCAGCCCAGTAGCAGGGCTGCAAGGGACAGGACTGTGGTCCAGTATTTTGGATCGACATGAATCAATGTCCTGTGGCATTATATGCTCGCTCTAAAATGGAGCACAGTATTACTGTCTTGGCATGTTGAGTCTTAAAAAAAAGAGAAAACACTGATCACATGCCCCAAATAACTTTATTTTTACTTTTGGAGTTGGTCCTGCAGTAGAGGAGAATTATAAGCATCAATTAGCTGAGGCATGATGTAATTCAGATTCAACAGTGCTGCAGTTCAAAAGCTGTTAATCTTGCAGCTGAACCTCTTTTTCCAGTTTCCTCAGCTTTTACGGCTTGATGCTGCTTCTCTTGCTCCTTATTTTCATTTCCATCTGCACCCAGTTTCACATGTGCAACACCCAGTTTTTATGTCAGTGTATTTATTATCTAATCTTTATTCTATATTCCATTTACTGTGCAATATTTTTTTACTGTGCAATATTTCATTAACTCAGTGTGCAATACTTCATATCTGTTCACATTTCATGTCATATTCAATTCCGTCCTGTCTCACAGTGTATATACTGATCACATATTTCATATTCTCACGAACATCTGTAAATAAGCCCCATGTAAATTTGAGAATTGTATTTTTGAAAATACTTTCCCCGTGGTTGCTAAATGTTAATACTTTTTTTTAATCCCTCTGTTTCTTATACAGGGAGTGTACAATGCACGACTCAGACAGGGGAAAGTCCAAATAAATAACTCTTTAATGACAAAGTGTCAATCTTTCGAGGCAAACAATGATAGTAGATAAGGCATGACAAAGTTACCAACAGTACAAAACCTGAACGATAAAGAAAACGTGGCATGGACCGGTGTAGGATGACTGACTTGACAAGACAAGACAAACTGGCACAGGACAAAGGGCGACACAGACTATATATACCCACACAGGGGCGGAGCAAACAATCAGACCAGAGGGAAACAGAAGAGGAAGTGGCAAGCTACCTGAAAGGAGAGGACAGTGAGATGTCAAAATAAAACAGGAATTGATGAGACATCATAGACACAAGACAAAACTAAATATAACTTAACACAACTTCTTCAACATGAAAATATCTGGTTTTTATTTATTACATTAGAGAAAAACCTTTTACCATTAACTCACCTCTCTCTCCATTTTCACACTGGATGGGCCAGCAGCTGCAGGAAGACCAACCAGGACAGTAGTGCCCAGATGTGAATTTATCTTTCCATAATCTAACACCAACAAAGACTCACCTCACCCTGGCAAACGGAAGTTGTATCCTCATGTTTGACCATCTGTAGGTGATAAAGATTAATATATTCAAATGAAAAAAAATTCTGATATTTTAACACATTACGATTTTAGAAACCTACATTGGCAGCGGTTTCACCACATGTCCTACAGCTTCAGACGTAATTAAAAATAGAATTAGGCCCATAAAAACATAACTAAAATACTTCATTTACCACTAATGCAACTGCTGCTGCATCCTGGCACCAGCAATCAGAAAGTTCCACCTGGTATGCCCTCGAGCACTGAGCGGCTGTAGTTTTGGTGGATTGCCAGCTCCTCTGCAGGGCTGAAGTCAGGGGCTGCTGGACCCACACCTGATTTTTTGAGATTTGCCCTCATCCTGTTGGCCTCATGGCTCTTTTACCAAATTACGGCGGAGTCAATGTATTGAGTGAACAGGGTGTTCTGAAGAGGCAGAACACTGACTGTTAAAGGAAAGTTCTGAGAAACAGGCCTGAACACACACAAACAGACAAGATGATATAAAATAGACAGATGTCACACTGTCACACTGTCAGAAAGCACACAAACAAAAAGCAGTGGAAACCAAATATATATCATCCTGTAGGATTTTTTAAAAATTAATTTTATCTTGCATGTCCTGTTTAATTGTATAATGGTTCTTTTAAATGCCAGATTAATGACACTATAGATACTCAACAACATTAAATACTTATATTTGCAGATTACTTACACATTTAACTTATCCACACCTGTCTGCCAGCCAGTTCTCTAGTGTTAGCGGCAGTGTTGCCTGTGTTTGGAATTACAGTTTGGAACTCCTCATAGCCCTCCATTATGAGCTGCTGCTCTGCTGCTGTAAAGAAGTGGGCTGTGTCTTCACCCATTTTTCCAGTTTTGGTTGACAGATAATCATGGTTTCCTCTCTTACTTGTTGCTCGTTAAAGTCAAGACAGGTGTGTGCAGTAACCATGGATAAGTCAGTCTAAGTTTGTCTAATCAATGCAGCACTTGTGTTTGAAGAACTGAAATAGCTGGATGCAAATTATCAGGATGAACAAAGAGCAAACGTTGCTTTTTCTTGTATTGGTTGAGCGATGTATGAAAAACGGGATCCTGGTGTTCAATGGAATATCTTGTTAGAGGTAAATGTTGGAGTCCAAGAGTCATAGACGGGTGCAAATGATCTTCATTCACCTTTCATTTGACCCATTGCCCAAATACTAATAGTTCAGGCCCTTCAAGTTCATAATGTTTTCTTGGAGCCTGTGGTATTTCCTTCTGGCCAAAGGAGTCTAATGCAGGTAGCGAGACAGCAGCCTTCATTATTCTGTAACACTGAAGACGGCTGTTAAGTTCCATAAGCTGTCTGAATCGAAACCCACAATGAATGCAAATCCAAGTCACTCCTAATGGGAGCAGACCTGCCCACTATCGAGGTCACTCAAATTGGCAAACGGGGGAAGGTAATTTCCTGGTGCGAGCACCCACCATGTCCCACTTCATTTTTCTTCATGACATCATCAGTAAGCCCAGAGATTGTCTCAAATTCCCCATCCAAGATCTTCCTAAATGTAGCAGAAGTTGAAGTGCTCAGTTACATGGATGCCATCCCTCACCAAAACAGATGGGACTGTAGGCAGTGGACAGCTTAGAAAACGGAGGTGGAGGAAGGAGGGGAGATGAAGCTTTTAGCCTGGAGTAGTTATAAGAGACTTGGCGGCTCTTCTGGTCTGCTCAGAGCCGTCTGCAAATTCACTCCACAATTTTCTACAATTACCTTATATAAAGTTCAAACCTTTCTGACAGACTCAGATTTTGAACTCCATCTAATACCTGTGGAGCGTACGAGCTCCAGAAAGGGTCTATTGGGAGAAGCTCTCCTTAGATGTGTAGTCATCATGTCTGCTGGTCATGAAATGGTGCAGTGAATTTAAACCTTAGAAGCTGTCGAAAAAGCATCAGATTCAACTGGTGAAAGTGGCAATGCACATAAACTGCATGGGGGTGAGATTTTTTCACCCCAGCTTTTCCGCCTGAACCAAAAATAAAAATTTCAAAAATACCAAAAATAAAACACATTTCAGGGTCCAGCTGCAGCAGTTCCAATACTCCAGAAATGGTGTTGCCAGGGAATGTCATATCCTGTGCTGCAACAAATCCAACAGCTCTCTCTCTCTCTCTCTCTCTCTCTCTCTCTCTCAGATTGCCATTGTGCATGTACCTCACACAGACAACAATTAGTCTCGTCTTGTCATTGCTTGGAAGTTCATTAAGGCGCTTTTAAAAATCTCATTCTCATGTACAAATCAGTTCAAACAACTGAACAAAGTTTCTTCTATTCATGCATCCAAGGCCTTGTTTTGCACGGAAAGCTGTTGTTGCTTTGTGTGGCTCGTCATCAGTGCAAGGTTTTTAAATGAAGTTAAACAGCAGCTTCTGTTTCAATTTGATAACCTAGCAGGCAGAATGTGTTCTAGCATCAGCTACAGATGTTGCACAGATGTGTTCTCACTGGACATCACAGGTAAACGGCTACTTGTGCATACCAACTTTTAAAAATGTGATTGTTTGGCAGGTTGTGGATGATTTATTTTAAAATCAAGAATTACTATAATAGGAACATATGAGCCTAAGGTTCAAACAAAGTGGTTTAGAAATGCTTCTGATTTTTGGGTGTCTTTTGGTGACGCAGGCACAACCTGACTCCTCCACTGATGCTGACTCCGCAGATGAGTGTCTCACTACAGTAATTGCATTATTAACAGCAGCAGCAACAACATAATGATATCAATCAATATTTATTTGGTCCACATCAGCCTAAGAGGGCAAGGGGTCAGCTGCTTAAGCCACTTCAGCCAACACGTCCATAACCCTGTGTGTTTGCCTGAGAATACACTGTAAAAAATAGTGCACACACAAGTGATGTAGTCAGTGCTGCTTTGTGTCGTCAGATAATTAAGTTGGGCTCAAGTTCAAGTCATGTGACCTTTGGTCATGTTCCAGTGCAGATCAGTAATATAAGGTTTATATAGTGCTGTTTAAAGTGAAGCTGTGGAGGTCAGTGTGACCGGCAACATCAGCATCCAGGGTTCACGTCGCCTCATTAGTTGTCAGCATCAGCATTTTAAACATTTAACCATGACCACCTTAATGAAGTGACACTGGCTGGTGATGTTGTTGTTGCTTATCCCTCACCACAGATTTACTACTGGTACTGTGGATGTTGCAGATTTTAAAGGAATATCCAACAGACCTAACTCATCACAGGAGGAAAAGCACAGGCGTAATTCTAAAATGAATGATGGCTGAATTCCATTTAGCTGCTTTGATTCCAGAGTTCAGTTATTTTGCATGCTGGTTCACTTTCACACTGTCATGGTTTACTGGGACACAATAGAGCAGAGCCATCATCAGGGTTATTAGTAACACTGGCGCTTTATTGAATCAGATGGGTTAAATGCAAGCGGCACCCGGCGCTGAAAAATGAAGCCAATGCGGAAGTGCAAAAAAGCTGCAGTTCCTCGAATAACCACTAGAGCAGGCTGCAGAAGGGAGTCAATTACATTTGAGCCCCATGTTAAAATGTCCGATTTTACCACAGAAAAAAACATATTTACAGCCTGGTTCAAAACATGGCTCTAGTCTCATAAGCTGTTTTTCTACTCCATGACAACTCTGGGGGGGGGGCGAATTTTTTTATAAGGCGTTCGTTTAAAATATACAAAATACATCATTATGCACAATTCATAGCTGTCAATCTAAGTGACTCCACTTTGATTGACAGCTATGAACTGACGGTCTAAAGGGCGTCACCCCGGCTAATTCTAGTCACTGAGTTTGGGAAAGAGATCGTCGTGGGGTTAGCCGGTTAGCAACGATATTTAGCATTTAACCTAGCTGGTTAGCCGTAGCTAGTTTGATTATTTCAAATAAAGCGGCTTTTTTTCAGTGGCTTTTTTCAGCCAATAGCGTTCATTCGACCCGCCTCAGCTCCGCCCTCGCTCCACCTCTTTGTCCATATTTGGAGTAACCGGAGGTAGGCTACCAAGATGGCTGCGCACTACGATTTGCTTCATTTTTGCTCTTCAGAAACCTATGGGTGACGTCACGGACACTACGTCCATATTTTATACAGTCTATGGTTAAATGACACACAACAATATTTTTCAGCGAACATATATGCAACAAATACGCTCATGTGGTTGGCTGAAAAGGAAGGAGACTGTTAGAGATAATTCCCCTTTGAAAGAAATGCATGTGTGTATGGAGCCATGGCAGGGAGTTCACACATAACATACGTGTTTGCTAAAAATACTTTTAAAGACCTATAATTGTGGATTTCTGTAACATTTATTTAACATAATAAAAATGTGCGTGTGGATTAGAATTACATTTGTGAAACTTCTATATGTGGATTTTGAACATTTATTTACAAGGATACATTTTTTTGTGTGCATTTAAAAATACTGTCCTTTACATATACATGATGACATACACTCATTAATATTAACACCAGTCTGATTCCATAGTGCTCTTCCTCCTATGGCAAGTCAAGATGTCTGCTGTGAAAAAGGCCTATTGGTTTCTCACATTTCCAAAGAACAAATATGGTGCAATCCGTCCTCCGCTGTAGTTAAGCTCACGGCAGCGACCTCCTGTCCAACAGGCATACAATCTCTGCGGTGCTCTTAAATAACAACAAGATGGACAGAGATTGAGGAGCACAGTTCACAGGTTTCAGAGGACCCCACAGCACAAACAGCCATACATCATCATCATTATTCCGAGGGGCTGAAGATCAGTGACAGGAGGGCATGCGGCCAAATCTCATCACTAGTGACATGATAACACAACAACAGAGGGGTCATCACAGTGGGGAATACTGAATAACTGTGACGCCGCTGAACATCAGTGTGTGCTGCATAAAAAGCAATGTGGATTGAAGCTGTGTGATTTATATACACAAATGAATAACAATTGGATGGATGGCAGTGGTCACCCTGCTTAAATGAAGAATGTCAGGGATATGGCAAAATTGCTTTTCCTGCTCATTTGCACGGGTCACACATCCCACTTATCTGCTGTGATTTAATTGGACAGTGGCAGCAAAACTTTGCAGTGACCGTCCAGGTATTTCCTTATATATCCCCGGCTGAATGGACAATGCCTGTAATGGGTGTTGGATGAGCAGCCGAGGTCAACTGGTGCTGGTGGTTAGTGGAACAAATTGAAGTACGATTATATCACGAGTGGAGTTTGTGCTCATTTCCTTGAGCAAAAAGGAAATTACATTTATATCGAGTTAATTTGCAACAGCAAATACGATGTGAGAGAAATGAAATGCCGCTCCAATTACAATTTTTTATCAACATAATTAGGAAACGGTTTAATATGAACTTATCTCCCAAGTTGCTAATGTTCTTACTGAATGTATCTGGAAAATGTTCACCGGCAACATATTTCATTTGATTTCCATACAACATTTGCTTGTAGCAATTTAAGCAGGATTAATGTTTTTTATGGTTAATTTTTGGCAGTCATGTTATTCATTTAAGGTTAGAGAAGGAGCATGCTTTTGCTTAAGTGTTAAAGCAGCCAGTACTAACTTGAAAAATGAGACACAAATGCTTTATCAACATTAACCCAAATCATCATCGTCATCCCTAACCTCAACCAAAGTGCTTTTGTTGTGTAACCCTAACAACATAACGGTGTCAAACCCTGGTCTCTGAGGTCAATCTCCTCAACTTTGTACACTCATTATGTGTTATATAATTACATATGTCTCACATGCTATGGAAAAGATAGAACACATTCTTCATCAGAGAAGTCATTGCTGATGAACATTATCCAGGCACCAATTACTGCTGCCCCCAAAATGTATTTTGGAACACAAATTATCAGTAAATACACTGATTTTTTTTTAGGTGACAGGGTTGACTTCACACACTATTGACATTTTTTCCTCAGATGTTAGTCCACAATGAATAGAGCATTTAAAAACCTAGACTTTTTAAATATTGTGATGGAGGGTACATGCAGAAAGACTGCCAAGCTCTTGTAAAATACAGGTTGTTTTTGGTGTTTTTTGGTTGTTTTTAGGTGTTGGTTTTTTACATTTTGCATATATTTTTGCTTTCTCTTGGCGTTGCTTGACTGGAATCAGTGGTGGTTTTACTGGGGATCTTCAAAAAGCAAGCAGCTGCTCCTCTAGGCCACTAAGGTGCTTGAAACCCTCTTCACATGAAAACATCTGTCACAGGGAATATCTTTAATCTGATCTGATATCTTTGATCTCAGATGTGGTTTTTTTTGCAGTTACAGATACAGATTTCTTTTTTATTTTTGATATTAATATTTTATTAAATAATGAGTGATGGCACCAGAACGCTCAAACTGTTCACTTGTTTTTGTTGCTGTAATAAATATAAATGACAGTGATATCTTGGAATATCCCTGGTTGCCATGGTTTCCAGTGCAACAAATTCATCAAGGCCTTTATGGTCACTTGAGACAGTGTCACAACATTGCTACCACTGGTCACAGCTTAATGATCTGAGTGCTTTCTGAAGGCCTCAGTACCTCACTGCTCATCCGTCAGCATTCACCATCAGGCCGTGACAGCTCAGCAGTAATGGTGTAGCGTTTCTATTTTGAAGGTCACTTACCA
Source organism: Centropyge bicolor (assembly GCA_037975185.1). Lineage (NCBI taxonomy): Eukaryota > Metazoa > Chordata > Actinopteri > Pomacanthidae > Centropyge > Centropyge bicolor. Next base: position 242,516 of record JBBMOC010000197.1, on the reverse strand, counting down.
GTTTAAAGTGACAGGGGAAAGCGACTGGCCTGTGTGTCATTCCGGGCCAATACCAGTTTGACATCTGCTTCCCTTGACGTTCAATCACTGTGATTTTCTGTTTCCCACTCGGGCTGTGTGATTCTGCAGCCCAGCTCTGCTCAGGCAGGTGGGAAGTGATGAATGTGGCTCAGGCTCGGGCAGGTGGAAAATGATGAATGGCAACAATCACACCTGACCATCAGTGGAGGCTGCACAAAGCAGCAACACAAAGAAAATGATTATCAGAGGGGTTCTGTTCAATCAGCGACTCCTTTATGATGTTTTATAGATTTCTTTTTTTTACCATTTAACCTTAATGGGCTTTCCCCTTTGCCCTCGCTATGCTGTTTCTTTAACAGCGTGTCAGCTATGATTTCATTTTGAACGCTCAAATGTATAAATTAATGGAGCTTTTTAGTGGTGTGGGCCCAAAGATTGAATATTCCACAGCGTTCTTTCAGTCTGAATCATAGAAATCAAGCAGTCACATGATGAAATCCCATCACAGCTAACTGAGACACCATGGGTTCTTATGCTCTTCTTCTTCTTTTCGAGCGTCTTTACACCCTGACAGGAATTAAGGGAGTGAAGGTTTTGAACTAAATTCAAACTGTGTTGTACACATCAGAGACTGGCGCTCTGTTCAGAGAGAGAGAGAGAGAGAGAGAGAGAGCAGTGAACTCACCATGATATCTACCATCTCTCATTCCTTTGGTTTTCTTGGCTGTAATCAGGACGGTGATGAGTGCGTTTTCCTCACATTGACCTGGAGAACGGACCTGAGATATTTTTAGTGAAGCTATTAAGTGAAATTGAAAACTAACAATACAACACTAATGAAGACTAGAAAACTGTATAGTGTGTCGAATAGAAACTCTGATTCCGAAGAACCAGAAAAAAACTCTGCGTGCTTCCTCACTTTATCTAAGTTGTTTTTCAGGCAAACCTCACTTGTGTGAGTTCTGAGAAATGAAACATTACAAACTGGAAGGGCACTCCAGGAGAGCATTATTTGCACCAAGCAAAGAGTCTACTGTTCTCTGATATGCTAATCTGCAAGTGCAACCACTGTATAATGTCTGGATGTTGTGTATTTTCAAAACTGTTAGAATCTCACATTTGGATGGGATGGAGTATAAATAGCTGCTTGATATGTGTGTCTCCCATGAAGCCACTGTCCCCGAGGGCTCCATGATGACTGCTATCTGGATGAGGTTTGAGAAACTGCCTATGTAGGCTACTGGGATGCCACAAGCCCAACTGAAAAATAGTCAAGATGCTGAGTAAAAAAATGAATAAAACAGAATGTGATCATTTGCTCATCCTTTCTGACACAAGAAAACAGAACAAATATTATGAATGTTTGACCAGTAAATATCAGTTTATTCTGAATTTGATGGCAGCGACATGTTTCAAACAAGTTCGGACAGGAGCAACAAGAGACTGTGAAAGTTGTGGACTGATCCAGAAACACCTGTTTGGATCCTTCCACAGGTAAACAGGTTCATTGGTAACAGGTGAGAGGATCATGATTGGGTCTGAAAGGTTCATCCTGGAAAGACTCAGTCGGTCACAAGCGAGGATTGTGAACACATGATTGTATAAAGGAAATTACTACATGAGCTCAGGAAGACTTTGTAAAACTGTTGTTTGCTTGCTTTTGTTTTTCTTTACATTTTACACACCTGTAAATGCGAATTGTGATATGGAGTCAGAGTTAGTCCTGATAGCGATGGGAGACACTGCTCAACATACTGCAACTTAAGAATACACTTGCAAATTATGAAAACAGTTTCAAAAATGCCGTAAACTGATTGCAAACTGAAATTTCACTGCAATCTGCCCCTAATATATGAGCTATCTTCAGACAAAATATAGAGTTTTCTTGAAGGTGGTGCACCACAGTAAATGGAGCTAATGCAGTGAATGAAATGGGAATGGAAAGGGCTCCTCCTCTGGACAGACGGTACGACTCAAGAAAAATCAAGGAGACATCGAAATGATTATATTCACAGCACATGTACAGAAATCTGGTTTGTGGCTTAATAGACATCTTGTTGTTGTGCAGACTCTAGAGCTGGGAGAGGTCAAAAAGTTAGGATATGAATATAATGTAATAATATAATATAATATACCATTATATATGTATATATATATATAAGTTCATTAAGGTTCAGCCTCTGGGGCCCATGAGGTTTCACAGTAGTGGTTGAGATATCCTGCTCTCAACTAAAGTGTTCCTTGAGCCCTGGGAAAATTCTGTATTGCTTTTTCTTCTTTTTCAAGCAAGCAACATGCAAATTATTTGTCCTCTAAAGCTTTAAGCGTTATTACAGATTGCAGGGCCTCTTGATCTCATAAAGTGAAGTGTGATTATCTCTTCCAGTTACTGTTTAAAATTCCACAGTGTGGTCTCAATCCTCATCAACCTGAGATTAAGGCTTGCAGCAGGAGAACCGACAGGACTCAGCTAGCCATATTTGTCTGCAATGATTTAATTCCAAAGCTAATATTTTCAAGGTTTCGCATAGTCTGGATCCATTTACTGGTCGGACACTCTGGTGGCTGCTTTAAAATACCCTCTTACAAAGTAATTAAACAGTCAGATGTTAATGGTCATTGATGGAGAAATAAGTTGTGCTGTGCATTTTCACATTGCCTCTGTTTTAAGTCTCCCCACAGCACTGCAGAATGAAACAATTCAGCCTCAGCAGCCCGAGTTACAGCAAAATCTCCAAGTGATGGATTAAGCCCATAGTCATTGAGAATTACAGTTTGGCTTTTTAGGGAAAGCACGGAAACACCGGACCATCAGTATATGTGATCGTTAACTGTGTGGATGTGTTTGAGCGAGAGAGGTGCTGTACAACAGCATCATTTCTATACAAAAATATAATTTATGTGGTAAGGAAGAGTGGTGCAAATTGCCAATTACTGTGTAAGATCCAATCGAAAACTCTCACAAATGGTGCCTTTGAAGGAGCTTAGTGTCTCACCAGGGAATGAAACACTGAGCCTGAGGAAACATGCACATATTAATCCTAACTATCATGTGAGCGTCTGGCACTCTATAATCAATACTGAATAAATGGCACGTTAGAGTCCCCAAATTACCAAACAGATAGATAGATATATAGATAGATAGATAGATAGATAGATAGATAGATAGATAGATAGATAGATAGATAGATAGATAGACTGAAGCATGATTACATTTTAATGATTGGACTTGTTTTGGCACCTGGTTTAGATTAAGGATGAGACTAACCTGCGCTCTTGTTAAGTAATGAAAAAGTGACTTGAAGCACAAGACAGAACGTGCTTCATTAACAGACATCCACCTTGACCGGCTCTCTATGACTTGCATGTAATACAAAAGCAAAGTCCTTACTTCGCTCAAAAAAGCTGAGCCGCTTAACATAATCCAGACAGCAATTATGTTTTTCCAAAAAAGGTGAAAACAAATATTATAAACACATATTTTCTGAAGAAAGAAAGAAAGAGGACTTCCTTAGAGGACTTTAGGTCGAGCACATTGTTGGATGAATATATATAATAGGGCCAAAGGTGGGTCTTTAAAGGACCCTACATCACAGTGTACTTGTTTGGGGAATCTTGATCCTGTTGTGTTGCATCATTTCGTGACACTAGCCCTGAGTGAACGCCTGCATCTTCAGTGTTGAGTGGTGCATGCAGAGAACTGTAAATGCCTCCACCTGTGTCTTCCATTACTTCTGTTCTATAGCCCGAGGCTCATTTATGTGTTTTGATTTTTACTGTTATGCATGATGAAAGCAAATGACATGTTGGTTTGATGTGTTTATGCTGCTTCAGTATTTATGCGGGCCCTTTGATATTCTTTAGCATTTAGGTGGGCTTATGTTTAGTCTCTGTCATTTGGTAAATTGCTGCAAGATCATTTTTGGTAACTACTTTTCAGCAGGTAGAAAGAGGTTGTCCAGCAATTGGAGTGTTGTTGACTCAGTGTCCACATGCTGAAATGGCCTTGTGCAAGACACTAATCCCCCAGTTGCTCTAAATGGTCAGGCATGCTTCTTACATGGTGGCTGCCATCAATGTGTGAATGGGTGAAATGTATCTTCAGATGAAGGCTACATGCTAATGGTAGAGGTGGGCAGATCGATCCAAATATCGATAGTATCGATACCAAGTTTGTATCGCTATGGGATCGATACTAGCGTGATGAGATCGATACTTTAATGTCAGTTTCGCACTTTGCTCCTCCTCGCCCTCTTGTGCTCTGATGTTGTACCGTCACGTCTCTCTCACAAACACACACACACACACACACACACACTGAAGCAGATTTTTTTTAATGACATTTATTGTAGAGTGATAATTTTGTACATTATCAATTTAATTTTATATTTGTATTGTAGTTTCTCAACACTCTACCTCTAAAAAGATTTTGTTTTAATTTGCGCTCATATAATAATTTTTTGTTTAAGAAAAAAATTGCACACATAACAATGTTTGGGGGAAAATTTTTTACTTACTGCTCTATTGCTTCTGTTTTTGATAATAAATTATTTTGCAGTCGCCTTTAGACTTTGCCCAAATTATGTCCTTGGTTTTAACAAAATAATCCCAAGGAAAAACCACAAAAACACCCAAGGGTCAGCAGTGTGATGGTACATCAACCTTAAATATTAAAAGTATCGGTATTGGTATCGGTATCGGCGATACTGGCCCTGTATTTACTTGGTATCGGATCGATACCAAATCTTGCAGTATCGCACACCTCTAGCTAATGGTATACAATGAAGGGAGGTGGCAACATCATAGGTTTAACCCAGAGCTGCTGGCAACCAACAACAACAACATGTGTTAACCAGACATATTTATGCTTCTTACCTACTTTTAAACCTTGTTCTTTTTTTGGTTGCAGATGACAGATGGTCTGAACAGACAGTGTAATTTCGTGACAAAATGAGTACACGAGTTGCACTGTGCCACCTGATCTGCATACAACAACCTCAGTAGCTGCATTCCACCAACCCAGACAGGTCTGTTTGGAAGCGGGACATGACTGTGTGAGCTCAAGTGCACTGCAGCCGAGCTTGTGCTGCAGCTGACAATACGCTGGCATCAAAATTGGGCCCAAAAGGTTTCAGTCTTACTTGCATTCATCCATCTGTTTCTCTCCTCCCTGAAATATTCAAAACACTGCTTGCTCGTGTAGAAGCTTCAGTCGCGTCGTTTGTTGAAGGATTTCAGCGGCGTCTCTTGATTACTCCTTGGGTTGCAGCATTTTGAAGAGCATTTAGCATTTGAATAAACATAAGTATAACACCAGAGTCTAATCAACACCATTTCACCACTGCCTACAGCAGCAAAAAGGGACCCGACCGTTGAATAAAAGACAAGAACATAACTGCTGACTCCTGCTCGGATCGGCCTTCACATGTTTTGTGCATGAGACGTGAGGGAGTTCTGATTTTCCTCTTTTATGAACCAATTACAAGAAATGGAATAAAACCTTCCTGAAGTAGGCCCACGGTCCCACCGGCTCACACAATACATTTCAAGGGGGAAAAAAACACTGTCTCTCCAATGAATGACTTAAAGCAAACACAGCAATTACAGGAGTGTTTCAGCAGAATTTGCCAGGATGATGGGATGGCTGCTTCCTGCTAAAACGCTATTACACTCTGTGCTCAGGTAATGCAACTTTCAGGTTAAGCTCAGGGTCGCTGTGCTGTATGATATGATACATGAGCTCGGAAGCCTGGCTGCTTTTTGGAGGTTATTGGAGTTTCAGCTCTGACGATACACTGTTCTCATTGTGCTCTCACTCGCAGATGGAAAGCGAGAGCTCCTCTGCAGTTAGCAAGTCTTACAATCTACCAGCTTTGCAACTTTTTTAATAACATTTCCCACTCTGCAACATGTGCACTATTGGATAATGTACCGCTGGCTTTATCCATAAGAGGATGATTAAAACCTGCTGCCAGGAGCTGATAGCATTAGCCAGTCAGTGCTATGATGAATGACCATCACATCTATCACCGTTATTGTGGAAGAAAAGAGAAAATGTTTAGTGATGATGTGATTAGCGAGGCTGTGGGAGGAGAAGGAGACAATGTGGGAGGACATCACAGGGCTTCATTAGCATCATTAGCAGGGATCACTCTTGAAGGTCATTTTTGAACAATGTATCTACAATTCAGAGCAGCCAGATGTGTTCGCGGTGACCTTCCCTTCATCTTCTTCACACCACTAAGCCACAGTGATCTGAAATGCTGCACAGTGAACCGAGTCTCAGGAAGTACTGACAGTCTTTAATGATGATCCTCTCGTCACATATTGCAGGCACTTCACTTGAAAACGCCAGATTGAGTTTCTTATGATGAATAACGCGTGCCGAGACCTTTGGTGTCGCCTTTCTGTTTCAGATACAACACAGTGGTGATAAAGGTCCGTCTGCCATCTGAAGGCAATATTTACGTGCATGTATTGAAAGAAATGAAGACGGCATCAAAGCTGGTGTGACTGCTGTTATGTCAACAATAGCTGATCACATCAAAAGCAATGTGGCATTTACAGTTACACACTTGGCAGCTTTTTAATTATCAGTTTGATATAGCAATTTTTCCCTAACAGCCCAAATCCTACCATCCAACAATCATCCCTGTTTCCCGCAGTGAGTGGTCAGGTGTACACAAGTTTGAAAATAGGTGAATCTCCAAGTGCTCTGCAAACTATCTATCCCACCCTGTTTATCCCATGCAGGATTGCAGGAGGCTTGAGCTTATCCCAGCTCAGGCCCGGCTTGGGCAGGAGGCTGGGTACATCCAGGACAAATTGCTGCTCTATCACAGGACTGACATATACTGTATATTTGGCCTTTTCCACTACAAGACCTAAATGACCTTTAACTTAAGGAGGTGGCACTAAATCCAGGCGTATCCAGGTACTGTCTGAGGCAACGGCTGCTTTGAAACACTGCAACCACATTTAGTAATGTAACATATTAGTTTTGATAAGCACGGCCAGGAAGTGTGATGATTATAAACAGAATAACTTTCAAAAACTAAGTTACAAAGTGCTGTACAATAAAGGCATATGAAGACATATGATGGAGGCAAATACATGAGACAGAACCAAGATAAAATCATTCAGATAATTACAACAAATACCATCAGTTAAGAAAAGCCATGTGATAAAAGTGAGTCTTCAGAAGAGATTTAAAAGAGGACACTGAGGTGCCTGCCTGAGGTCTCCAGCTGTGGGGCCTGGACAGGTTACACAAGGACTGCTGTGAGGTGGTCACTTCTCTTAGTATGTGTAAAAAGCCTGGCAAGAGCATTTTGTATCAATTGCAGTCTTTGTATGTTGCACCGGCTAATACCAGCTAATACCAGACTGAAGTGCACTGCAATAGTCAAGTCTGGAAGAGATAAAAGCATGGATGACCTTTACTAAGTCTGCAGAGGAAAGGAAGGATCCGATCTGCCGACTGCACCACCTCATTCACCTGAGACTCACCGGACACTTTTGAATCGGAAATAACAGGTCGTTGGCCTGTTTTCGAACATTTTCAGATACGACACCCAGATTAGAGGACAGACTATTGCTTATTGACTAATGCTGCTGGTAGTGGGGCCACAGGTGATAATTCTGATCACACCATTCAACAGCAGGGACTTTTTGGACATCCAATTTTTGATTTCGGCGAGGCAGGACATAATACAGGTAGAATCCATGGTGCCAGGCGTCACTATGTACAATTGGGTGTCGTCTGCATAGCAATGGAAATCAGTGTCATGTCTGCATGTGATTTGCCTCATGAGTAGCATGTACATGGTGAACAAGACGGGACTCAAAATAGATATCTGGGGGACCCCTCACAATAGAGGAGCACAAGAGGAGGAGGTCTCACAAGTCTGACAGAAAAGGACCTGTTCAAAAGATGAGAAATTAACAACTTCAGAGCCAAATCACTGATTCACACATGGTTTATCACACAGCTGATTAAGATATCATGGTCCACTGTGTCAAGGGCCTTAGTTGACTGGAGACTTTTTTTTTCTAAAATTACTCAATAAAAATGAAAATGCCAGTAGAAAGAGCAGTTTACGATGACAAAAATATCTGAAATGCAGCTTTTAGAAAAACCAAATGAAGTCTGAAGGGTGGGTGGATGATTTTGAAAGTGTAAGAGTGCATTCCAGGGTTGACAAAGAAATTTCCCAGAGTGGGTTAATGTTGGCAGAAGTTGTCATCTAGCTCTCTGGTGTCAGTGTTAAAGTTCTGTTGTCAAATTGCCACAATTTTATTCATCCACTATCTCTGATGAGGATTCAACTGGCTGGCTAGGTGTGGGACCAATCACAGAATTTATGGTTTTAAAAAGGATTCTAGGATTGTGAACTTGTTTAGCGAGAAGTTCAGAAAATTGAGTGTTCCTTGCTCCTTTGATAGCACACTGATAAGTGGATCTTTTAGAGAAACAAGGGAGGCACTGTGTTTATCCATTTCCACTCTGCCTTCCTGCATTGTCTCTTTAAGCTGCTTAATTCTTCATTAAACTGTGGCAGAGAAGGATGTTTTAGCTGTTTACAACTGACTGGAACAACAGAATCTAAAAGAATCTAACACTAGCCATTAGTTCTACAATTCTATATTTTCATTTAGCTGATGCTTTTATCCAAAGCAACATACACTTACATACCAATGGAATAGCCACTGGGGGCAATTTGGGGTTCAGTATCTTACCCAAGGACACTTCGACCCATAGACTGCAGGGGCCAGGGATCGAACCACCAATATTCCGATTGGTGAAGAACTGCTCTACCTCCAGAGCTACAGCCCCCCCCCGTGAGAGGTCAGGTTCTTCACTTCTATTAAAACGTGTTTGAGACAGTAAAAGCTTGACAGAAGAGAGAAAATGAGAGAGAATTTAGGTGGCAAGAGCGAATCTGTGGGGGGGGGGGGGGTTTGGGGTCAGGAGAGAGGAGAGGAATTGACTCAATGAGAGGGGCACATTCATTAGGATTAATGCATGACTCTAATGGTAAAAGAAAAAAAATCAATGTTGTTGGTCATAATAAAATCTTGGCAGATAAAAGACATATTGGCAATGGATCTTAGATTGCGTAAACAGAACTGAGCTGATTTCACAGGAGGCATGGAAGATGTGGTTTTAACTGGGATGAAATTGTTTCTGTGTGGACTGTGAGCTCATTTTGGTATTAACAGGAATGGATGAATTAGTGACAGAGACAGAACCAGCAGCAGCAGGGACAGTCCAGAAGGAATCAAAATGACCAAGAAATCCAGGCCCAGTAGCAAGAGCAGCAAAATGTTGCAATCATGGGTGAACTACAGATGCCCAGAGGAACAGGGTGAAATCTGCCCAGGGATGTCAGCGGGAGTGGTGCATCCAAGGCTGGGGGCTGCTGGCTACCTGCAGGTTCAGGACACGGTAGCCAGTCTGTTGCCGGGGGAGATCCTGGATGTGCTGCTCAATGGATCACACTTGACTTTTCTTCTGCATGGATTCGTTGGCTGTAGTGCAGGACACTGGAGGAGCTGGGAGAAAACTTCCTCACTCAAGCTTTTTATAACTCACAGCAAAACCTACCCCAAGCCTGGACCTGCTGTGGATATCTAAACTGTGGTACGTGTTAGCCTGACCTGGCTCTCTGTGAGGAAAAATCACAGGTAGTGAGGGTCCAAAATCTATTAAAGATGTCTTTGGCCTAAAGTTGTAGAATCTGGCTGCAACATTTTGGCTTGTTTTTCCTTGATTCGATTCGAAATGACAAGTACTACTACAAGTTACTACAGTAACTCACTTAGTAAAAGAACGAGGATATAAAAATATATTCTAAAATATTGATTTCAAAATGTCAATTCATGATGGAGCACCTGTCAGACATGGACCAGGCTGACGCATGTGTAGGAATAGGAATATATGATGGTGATAAATGATATGGACTGCATGTGTCTACATCGCTATACAGGCGATATTCTGATGCAGACAGTGTTACAGATTATTTTTATGTAAGCTGCAGATTGTTCACACAGTTTGGAGAGTGTGAGGGAGTATGTTAAAATTGTATTACTATCTTCCATTGACTTGGTGTTGCATTGATATTTAAAAGAATCATTTCCATATTCCAGTAGTGAGCTCTTTCAGCGTGACCAAGCGCTGCATCTCTGTATTTTCACTGGTAGAAATGATTTTCTCTTTTTCTTTCTGCCACTGTCAAACACACAGCAACACACGAGAATGGGAGTTATGAAATAAGTTTGTAAATTTCTTTCGAAAGGAAAATGGAATGGATCAAGAAATTGAGACAACGTATTAGTGTCACAATTTCCTGTGACCGTGTTTGTATGCACAGAGGCTGCTATGAGCATCACAGTGTGGAGTGCTCCATTTAAAGCATGTGTTGCAGGCAAGCGGCAACCTCCGCCGCTGAAAAATGAAGCCAATGCGCAAGTGCAAAAAAGCTGCAGTTCCTCGAATAACCGCTAGAGCAGGCCGCAGAAGGGAGTCAATTACATTTGAGTCCCATGAAAAAAACATATTTACAGCCTGGTTCAAAACATGGCTCTAGTCTCATAAGCTGTTTTTCTACTCCATGACAACTCGGGGGGGGGG